>JAJIBD010025666.1:0-221608 GCA_021461705.1 Cryptotis parvus
GTGAGATTTGAGCTCCAAGAAACTCTTTGCCAAACATAGAAAGGATTTGGACTTTCTTGAGTCATGGAAACTACGGTAGCCCCATCTGCCTACCTTGCCATGACGTGAGTGCTTGTATGGTGTAGATTATTTTCAGTTACTCTAAATTTTTGCTTTAGAGTAAAAATTAGAGTAAATTGCCTCTTGGACTCTGCAACAATAAGGAGCTTAACAATATTTTGTGTTGAGCAGTTATTCCTCACTTGGGCTTATTCTAAACTTCAAGGGAAAGTTTAAAAAATAGCTTACTGGGGCCGGAGCGATAGCCCAGCGGGTAGGGGCGCTTGCCTCTTGCACGTGGCTGGCCCATGCCAACCTGGGTTCGATCCCTGGCATCCCATATGGTCCCCGAGCACCGCCAGGAGTAATTCCTGTGTGCAGAGCCAGGAGAAACCCCTGAGCATTGCACGGTGTGACCCAAAAAAAAAAAAAAAAATAGCTTACTAATTCTATATCTATTGTTATGTCTAATTCTGTATCTAATTATTAGCTAATATATTGCACTCTAGGTCCAATAAAATAGCAGAATGCTATTCAAACTCTTAACCAGAGGATTAGTTACAATAAATAAAGACTAATACTGTTTTGGAATATTCAAACTTAGTGTAATTAGAAATATATGTAAGCTGATGATTCACAAATACTCAAATTATACATCTGCATTTAATTTTGAGTTGGAGTGTTTTTAAACTCTTAGAAAAAGATGTTACTAAACGTTCCTGGCTCACAAAGTGTTCTATTTATAAAAATTAATCAAAGGCGGAGTCCATTCCAACACCTTTATGCTGTAATACATTACGTGAAATGTATTTCACGTAATGTAGATACCCTGGATTGAGGGAATTTAGAATCTTCTTGAATCTTAAACATGATGAATGTTGCTATTTTAAATTTCTTCTTAAGAAAGGCTACAGAATAAAGCATGATTAAATTACGGAAATAACCAGAACAAAATCCAGGTGCAAATGGACAGAGTAGATTACCCAGGTCGTTATCCTTTCACAACTAATTCTGATTTTGGAGGTTTCAGACGTTCAATCAAACGTATTGCCACTGGGTGGCACAATTGGAAGTCTATAAAGAGGTTTGGCCTTTGAAAGAGTGCTTTTCCTTTCCTCCAAAGGACCGGATTTGAAGCCCATTGTGAAAGTTTTTTTTCTTTGAGACTGTTTACAAAAGGGAGGAGTTCCGTGCTCTTTCAAGGGGTGTGGATTTCACATTAGCTGTCGGTGTTGTTATTCTATATGAAATAAGTTGGAGCATTTTTAGGTTTGATTTCTTTTTCCTCTTGTGCATTCAGATAGCAGAGCAAGAGAAATTTTGCACATGATTTCAAAGATTTTTCTGCTGTGACACAAATCTCTGTACCTGGATGTCTGCTGTGGCAGCCTGTATTTGTCAGCTCTTTAAATCCAAATTCAAGTTACTTAAAATGTAAGGAATTAAAAATTCAGGTACAGAGCAGTAGAATTATTACAGAAAGTTCTACTGAACTGCGTTATCCTTTTTTTTTGACATCCTTTTTTCTTTCTTTTTTTCTTTTTTTGCTTTTTTTGGGTCACACCCAACAATACTCAGGGGTCCAGGGGTCTCTCCTGGCTTCAGAACTACTCCTGGCAGTGCTCAGGGAATCAAATGGGATGCCCGGTTAGCTGGGCAAGACAAAAGCCCTAACTGCTGTGCCCTAACTCAGGCCCAAGACATCTTTTTCTTATTGTTTGCAAAATAAGGGTAAATTAATGGGTTTTCTGCTCTTGCTCTCAAAGTCCATTAAAGCTGTTACTAGCACTGATTGTGCTGATCCTGCCATTTGAACCAATACATATTTGTTTAACATTTATTTACCCCAGGTTAAACAGATCTATTTTAATTTAACTTTATTTTTGGGCTTTCGGGTGGTGCTCAGGAGCCTGAGTACCACTCCTGGAGAGTCTCAGCTAACTGGGTCAAGGGTGCAGAGCTAGTCAGTCTTGCATAGCCAGGGATAGTCAGGTCTCCCTAGAGGTGCTGGGTGGTGCTTGGGGGCCCATGGTATGACTGGAGATGCTCAGAGAAGCATGTGCTTTGCCCTGTACTAGCTCTCTCTTGACCCCTAGGCAGATACATTTATAAATCCTGCAATATGTGTTCCCAAAGTTTAGGAGCTGGAATAGATTAATAAGCATGCACAGGTTATATGTTTGATTGACATCAAAGATAATTCAAAATTGAATTTTCACAGTGTACATTCAAAGAATCAGAGTCTCAATAGCTAAAGTTCTTTTATAAATTTCACCTCTCTTAAATTGTTCCCCCTTTGCCATTCTTTTATTGTGATGTTGTTCTGATGAGACACATAGATTGCAGTACTCACGTTCTTGGTCACAGCACTCACCGAGAGCTGGAAGCCTTTAGTCATGGTGCTTACACAAGTGTTCACGGTGAAGGGGTCACACTCTTAGCTGAGGCCCACAACATAAATTTGTGCTTTCCAGGGATTGTACATCCTCACCATGACTCTCTTACACATTTTTTTTTTTTTTTTGCTTTTTTGGGTCACACCCGGCGACGCTCAGGGGTTACTCCTGGCTCTGCACTCAGGAATTATTCCTGGTGGTGCTCGGGGACCATATGGGATGCCGGGATTTGAACCCGGCCTGTCATGGGCGGCCACGTGCAAGGCAAATGCCCAACCCACTGGGCTATCATTCCAGCCTTCTTACACATATTTTAAGTGGCAGTGCTCACTGAAGGTCCACACCTCTCTAATACTTGCACACACCTGGCTGTGTTGCAGCTGAAAAACACATGCAGAGTCAGGGATTACAGATACCAGAGCTACCAGGTTCAGATAGCAGAGTTCCTATGACCATACTTGATACATGTGGTAACACTGGGGATTTGAACTCATGACCATATGCTTGCAAGGCTAGTGTTCTAATCCACTACACTGTTCCTCTGGGTGTCAGTTACTAAAGATTTTGATAATTAAATAGGATTTAACTCTCAAATAAATAATAGCGAGTTTTAAATTTCTACAAAACAAATTTAATGTAATTCTCTTTAAAAAAAATTCGGGGCCGGAGCAATAGTCCAGTGGGTAGGGCGTTTGCCTTGCACGGCTGGCCCATGCAGGCCCTGGGTTCGATCCCTGGCATCCCATATAGTCCCCAAGCACCGTCAGGAGTAATTCCTGAGTGCAGAGCCAGGAGAAACCCCTGAGCATCGCCGGTGTGAGCCCCCCAAAAAATGCAAAAAAATTCGGTATCCCGCTCTTTCCAAGTATCTGATTTGTTTTGTTCCATATACTGCTCCTTTTTTTTTTTTTTAAACCTTTAGGTGTTTCATTTCATTCCTGCAGGGAGGGCTGCTCCACTTCCCCTTTCCCTTTAACTCTCCGTTACCCCCTGAGGGACAGAGCACATTCTGCTTCCCACCTGCCCCCCAGAATGCCAGTTTCTAGGCTCTGGATCCTTCTGAGGATATCAGGTTTACATACTGAAAGTACAGACTGTGAGAAGATAATGCGCTTGTCTAATATTTGTGACCACATTTAGAAGTTTTCATTACATTTTTATGTTGTCAAGGCAGCTTGCTGAAAAATGACAATTTCAAGCAATTATGTCCTATTCTTGACAGAGTGCCTATCTTCAGGTGGCTGGGTCTGGGCGGATGATGCATTCAATTTTATAAGGGGATTGAATGTGTATTTTTTGTATTAAAAATAGGAAATAAACCCAGTGGAGTTTATGGGAGCTGGAGGCTGGGGGACTCTCCAAGTAATGCTGGTCCTGGTGGTATGATTCTGAGGGAGCCGAGGGTGGGGGTGGCCCTTTCCAAATGATGCTTGGCCTTGTGGTATGATTCTGATTTTTCTGTGCTTAAGGGTTCCCAGGATACCTGGCAGAGCTCAGGAGGAAAGTTGTAGCTGGGGATTATACTCAAGGCCTTGCACCTGACCACTTGAGCTATTTCTTCAACCACAAATGTGTCTTTTTTTGCCAGATCCTGAACTTGGTACCTGAGAGTACAAAGGTTTATTCAAGTTGGAGTCACCAGTTTTGAGGGAACCGACATAAACGAAACACTGACTTCTTAATTTTGCAAAGTAGTTTTGAATTGTGGTAAGCCTTTTTCTACATACAGTGTGCAGTCTTTGTGATTTAATATGACCATACAGTTTTCACAAGATACTGGGGAAGTCAACCTTATTTAATGACTCATTCTAGTAATACTCAAGGTCAGAAGTAGAACTTTTCAAAGCAAGTGGGAGGTGTGGAGAGGCAGTAGAGTGATTAAGGCATTAGACTTGCACAAGACAGATGCAAATCCCCTCAGCAGTAATCCCTAAGCAAAGAGCCTAGAGGAAGCCATAACCTGACCAGGTCTGGCCCCCAAACAAAATAAAACAAAAAATCAAAGTGGGGAGGTGTCCAGAGACAAACTTGAGAATTTCTGATAAATGCTTATTCTCAGGTTCCACCCTTTTTTAGGTCTGGGCTGAGTGATTTGTCTTTGAACAAGTTCTTCAGTCATTCAGGTTCTTGTGAAATTCCATAATTTCTGCTGTACAGAATCTAATTTAATTGACCTAGGGTATGGTCTAAGTTTTGAGTCTTTTAAAGAGTCTAAGGGTTTTAAGGTATAGATGGGTCTGAGAACCACTTCAATGAGAAGAGGTTGCTCACTCTTCCTGTTGGAGTGAGAAGTACATCCTTGGTCTGTGCTCAAACTAGCCAGAAGGAATTTTGAAGGAATTTTAGCCTTTCATATTTTGAAGGTGAATGGAAGTTGTGAATATAGCTGAAGTTGTAGCCTGTATGCCTCATACAACACGCTCTGGGTTCTAGTCACTTATTCTATCATAACCTCATAACCCAGTCTTGAGAACACTGTCTACTTCTAGGTGTAGTGCTGGGCTGCCAGCACTGCCAGGAGTACACCTTCCGCACAGCCACATGCCACTCCCACCCCGCAACCAGTTAAAACCCACTAGGGACTGGAGAGCTAGTGTACAGGGTAGGGTAGGGCACTGACCTTGCAAATGGCCAATCAATCCCTGGAACCCTATAGATCCCTTGAACACTGCCAGGAATGATCCCTGAGTGCAGAACTAGGAGTAATTCCTGAGTACTGCCATGTATGGCCCAAACCAAATAATAATAATAATAATAATAATAATAATAATAATAATGTCATAGTAATAAAGCTCATAAGGAGAAGAATTCACTCACTCTAAGATAGGTGGAGCAAAGTTTAAGAGTGGGCCAGATCCACGGGGAAATAATTGTTAAACTGTGGTTGAGCAAACTCAAATGGTGGTATTCTTTTGAGTCTCCACGTAATTCTTATGAAGTGCAAATCCCAGGTCCAAAGGTCTGAACAGCTCTGAGATTCTGCACCTTTGCCGGTGCTGACTATTGGGGGAAGATGGAAATTAAGACAAGCCTAAACTCAAATTCTACTAAGTTAAGATTTCACTTTTAGTTAGATCCTTAATGTCTAAAGATACTCTATACTTTATCTAAAGCATCCTTGTTTCTGTGCTATGTCAAAGCCTTTCTAATTTGTGAAAGATTTTAGAGGCTTCATATGAATTTTTTGTTGTGCTTGGGTTTGTTCTGAACCCCCAAGTAAAGGTGAAGGCACCAAGTATCTGGATGTGGTTGGGATCCTATAGTTGCTGCCAAGTTAGTTCTTAACAGTGATTCCCTTTTGGAGGGTATCATGCTGAGTGAAGTCAGCCAGAAGGACACAGACTAACATGGAATAGTCTCTCTCATATGTGGGATATAAAGAAACATATCAAGAGAATGGCCAAAGGCAACAGAACCCAAGAACTGGTTTACAGAACTGAGCTTGCGGTAGTAGGGAGATGGGGGTTGGGGGGACGGGACACACTGAGACAGTGGTGGGAGGAAGCAGACAGGTCAAGGGTGTGGTGTTGGGGCATGATATGCATGCAGCCCTATCATGAAAAGTATTATAAATCATAGCACCTCAACAATATTTCAAAAAATAATAATTTCTTATCAAACAATTGCTATGTTAGCTCTATGAGGTGATGGATATATTATTTTCATCTTACTGTTTACTCTACTGTATATGTCAAATAATAGCATATAATTCAAACACATAGACATATTTATTATAACTATATATAGTTAATTTTTTATAGTTATATATTGAGTTGCTCCTCAGCAAAGTTTAAAAAAAAACAGTTTCTTTGGATTTGGTGTTTGTTCTTAAAAAATTTTCATCTAGAGACCAGTATCCATGGGGGGTTTTGCTAACTAGGAAAAGTGAAAAAAAGTTAGATGTTTGCTTAATTTATTTTGGAAATGGCTTCAGAAAAAATAATGTGATGGGTTTAGAAAACAATTTAAATAGGCAAACATACTAGTATATTTGAATAACATTTATAATGTTAGAAAATTTAATTTCTTTTATCATGAATCTGACTTATTAGGTAAGCTAAAAATGTGGTACATTATTTAAGTTGATAGTTATTTGAGCTAAATGAAGTATGCTGTTCCAGCATTCCTATGTGACATAGTTAAATAGCAGTTCTTTAGCTTTCAAGCAGCAAACTAAAAAGCTTCTTATTTCATATTACATTAAGCATTAAAAATAACCTCGGGTATTTGCAAATTGATTTTTACTGTCTACTGTGAAGAAATACTAAGGCCAAATTATTTTTTGAAACATGTAATCACTCTAGTGAATGTGTTAAGTGAAAAAGTTATTTTAGTTAGAAAGAGTCCTACATACCTGGTTAAATCATACATAAGATCTAATGTGCTTTTGTTATGTTTACGCTTAAAAAATACAAGAGAATTGAATCTGAATCACAGATTTTAATGTAAATGTAACATTTTGTCTTAGAGCTGGAAGAGAGATATTAGATGCTAAACCAATCTCTTCATTTTATGCCTGAGACATTTTATGTCTGAGAGCCAGAAAGTTTTCACGCCTTCTCCCAAGTTCTCTGGAGGTAGGATTTGGGGCAAGTGGCCTTGGGCCAAGAGAGGCTGGAAGGGTGGTGAGTGCCCTGCTAAGGAGATTGTCCGGCCCTTTGGGCATAACCTCTCACCTCCCACGAGATCCGTTTCTCTAGCCAGCATAGAAAGGAACCTTTAAAGTCTCCCTTTAAAGACCAATGTGGAAAATCACTTTAGGCGAACAGAAAACCACATATGTTTGGCTTTGGACCCACAAGAATTATAGAAATCACCTCTTCTTTGCCCACCAATTACAGTGATTAAATTACTATAAAAATCAAACTTGAAAGAAAGGGAATGTTGTTATCCTGTTTCACGATGAAGGCAAAGGAGAGAGCTGCTCCCCAATCTCCCTCAACAATTTAAAACAAACCTCAGAGCAGAGATCGAGTTTGCTAGTCCCAATCTTAGAATTACTTGCAGCTTGTCTAATTCCAAATGATTTTACAGTATATATTTAGTAAGCAGACATATTTAAAAAAAATAACACCTTATTTATTTGGGTAAGTGCTTTGGCCCTTGAAAATATAGTGGTTGACTGGCCCACTTCATAGGTATAATTTCTAAGGTCAGTTGAAAACTTGGCCTCTCACTTGTGTGTTGGCATGGTGGACAAAAACCTAACAGAAAAACAAAATAGTGTAGATTATGGTTTCATTTTGCTGAATGAAAGAAGCAATAAGGCAATCTTTTAAAGTCCCATAAAAATCAAGAGAGAAGAATTTTTCAGTTTTTATCTACTAAGTATTTCAATGTAGAGAGACTATTTTCTTTGGTTTTCTAATGTGATATATAAAAATTGTATGAAAACCTAATACGTATATCCATGCCTTCTGATTAGGTGTGTTTGAAACAAAGGTTATGTGGTTGTTAAGACTGAATAGGAATTGTATATTGTGTTGGAAGTCTTATGAATCTCTAAGAGTTTAGGGATTGATATAAATGCCCATTTTTTCTTTACTATGATCAATTTCTTCCTTTCTTAAGCTTCATGAAATGACTCCAAAACACACATATGTATTAGACTTAATGTGATTGAAACTAAGAGTTTGAGAAATGAGGACTTCATTAATATAAATTGAATTTTTATAATATTTCATGCACAAGTGTTCAAAAAAAACTTTTAAGCATATGCAAAGAAAAATACCCATTTAATTTACATTGGCCATAAAAGTGAAATAAAATAAATATAGGTTTATTATAAAAATCAGGCAAACTTGTTAATAAAAATAGCTTTAGGAACAGCTGTTTTTTATGGGTCCAACATTGGCATTCAAAATCTATAACACATTTCAAATGTACAAATAAAAGTTATCATAATATATATTAGGAATATATATTAAGCTTCATCCTGTTTTCTTTATCTAATAAAGTCTTCCATTAAAGATTTGATCACAGTCTTAGCTGGGGAAAAAGATGAAGGCCCTAGTAATTTTATTTTATGACCAGAACACAGACAGTCACAGTTTAAACATGCACCTAACTGGGTCTATCACAGACTCATTTCTCTATGTGACTCCATATTGCCACCCTTTGGGCCTCAAGGATACACCAAAGGGTTCACAAGTAGAAATAATATAAATAGATGGGGCTAAATAGATAAACGGATAAGGGTCTAGTAGCAGGAGAGGAGGGCCACAGGGAGAAAACCAGGTCAGAAGGGGGCCGTGGTAGAAGAAAGATTGAGAAACACTGGCTAGACAATGTGAAAATCTAGCTACTAACACCAGACTTTTGGAAATGCTCAATTTTACTGGAAGGAAAGAAATGACTATTTAAACAAGTTGTTATCTCTTCTTCTTATTAAATTGCTCCTCTTTCATCTGCCTCCACCTTCCAATGCTAACCCCTCAATCTGAAGCACACAGAAAGTGGAAGAAAGTACTTTGCTTCTTTGCTGATGCAAATGTCTGTTGGTTCTTTTGTGAAATAAGTTGGGCAATGGCTATAATAAAGTGCTTTTATACATCATTGATCACTTGGTCACTTGACATCCCATTTTTCATTAATTTGCTGGAGCTGATGCCAATAACATTTCCATTTGTCCCTGTCACATGCCAGTGTAGCCCAATGGCATCTGCTTGCTCCAGGAATATGAAGAGCCTCAAACTTTTGATCAGGGTCTTGACGAAGAAGTCTGACCATCTTGTTTTGCCATCCTATTGGATCCAGTTGGTAACAGCTCTAGTCCAGCGGCCATCTCCAAGTTTCATTACACGCCCAGCCCATTTGATTTTCAATGCCTTGGCAAACGAGACAGTGTCCCTGATTCTTGATTGTCAACAGAGGTCTGAACTCTGGATTCCTTCTCTCATTTGAGAGGCGTGATATTCACAGATACATGGGGCAGACCTGCTACCAACTCTCCCAGTTGTGCTCCCTAGGCTCCACTGATCATGAGGCTGCCTGGAGGGAAGGCGACTTCCAGCCCAGGCCCCCAATCCCAATAGAAGCTTGGAAATTCAGAGGAACCCCCACACCATATTGGCAGTCTTTTTTCATCATCCAGACTCCACAGCTCGTCAGAACTCCACCCTAGAGAGAAAGCTGATCTCAAGCCTGACTTATCAGAGCCCCACCCTACAGAGAAAATTATTTCAAACACAGGTATGCTTGCTTGCTTTTTATACATATCTCCTTATTTAAAATTCTCTACAAAACCAATGGTATGCAACTATAAAGGTTACTGCTATTTAAAGTAAAAAAAATGAAGCAAGGTGGGGTTCTTCGGTCCTTTGGAGATGGTGAAGTGGGATAACTGTGTACCCCATAATTATAAATGCCAAGGTCATTACAAATACATTGCCATTGATAAATTTAAGACATAAAATAAAACAAACAAAAGCAACATGAATATCCATTACTTGGGGACTAGTAGATAAAGTATAGCATGACTTTGTAATAGAACATCATGTAATTATTAAAACTCACATTGTGGAAAATCCAATAGAATGGAAATGTTTCCAGGACATAGTGCTGTGCGGGAAAAATGTTTCTAACTTAGTGAATCTTATATGACTGATTCTGATAAAAAATCAACAAAGTATAAAAATGCAGAAGAAAGATGGGAAGCATTTACATCAATGATTGTACAATGATTATTTCAGGGAAGTTTATTTATGCATTCTTCTCTTCATTGAGGCTTTTCTTATCTACCCAGATAGTAACAAACTAGTCAGATTCTATTAATCAATAATTAGAGGGAAAATAGAACTTAAAACTTTACTTTTTTCTCTTTCAGGTTTGTGGCCCACTCCAGGTGGTGCTCAGGGCTACTCCTGGCTTGTTGTCAGGGGTTTCTCACAGTATGGCTTGGGATGAAGGATGCTGAGCTCTAAACCTTGGACTCCTGTATCCAGGCCTTGGAACTATCTCATGCACCACTCCCCATATAACTTTTTAAAAATAGTTTCTATAACTTTTTAAAAATAGTTTCTATCCAGTCCTCTTCTAAATTAAAAAAAACTAGGTGTGTCAGTACAATGCAAGCTTCCCTCGATTACAACCCACATTCATACTTCAAAATGGAGAGCTATGCTTGAATATCACGCCTCACCCAAGTGAGTGAAGGAATCGGAGTTCTGACCCTCCGTCGCTATTCCAAAATCAGACGCGTCTCGATTCCAAGGCACGAAAATCAATGGGCTGATGTAATGCGATTTGGAGACAACCGCTGCTAGAGCTGTTACCCGATCCCACGGGATGTCAAAAGATCACATGGCCGCCCACCTACAAGATGGTCAACTTCCTGTTAAGACCCTGAAGGAACGGTTGAGGCTCTTCATATCCTGAATCAACCAGATGCCATTGCATTGCACGATAGGCCAATGGAAATGTTACTGCCTTCGAGAAATCGATGAATAACAGTTCAATGATCAAGTGATCAAGTGATCTCAAAATGGAAAGCATCATCTCTACATACAAACTACAGGTTGATACCTAATTCTGAATATCCAGTCCTAAATTTATATCCTGCTCTCTTTTCTCTTCATCTGCAATTTCTTCTTTCTTCTTTTCTTGTTCTTCTTGTTCTTGTTCTTCTTGTTCTTGTTCTTGTTCTTCTTCTTCCTCTTCTTCTTCTTCTTCTTCTTCTTCTTCTTCTTCTTGTAGTTCTTCTTCTTCTAGTTCTTCTTCTTCTTCTTCTTCTAGTTCTTCTAGTTCTTCTTCTTCTTCTTCTTCTTCTTCTTCTTCTTCTTCTTCTTCTTCTGCTTCTGCTTCTGCTTCTTCTGCTTCTTTCTCTTCTGCTGCTACTACTGCTGCTTCTGCTGCTTCTGCTCCTGCTCCTGCTCCTCCTCCTCCTTCTTTCCCCTCCCTTTCTCCTCCTCCTCCTTCTCCTCTTTCTCCTTCTTCTCCTTCTCCTCCTCCTCCTTCTCCTTCTCCTACTTCTCCTCCTCCTTTGTCTCCTCCTTCTCTTTCTCCTCCTCCTCCTCCTTTATCTCTTTTTTCTTCTTCTGCCTCTTCTTCTTCCCTTCCTCCTTCCTCTTCCTCTTCCTCTCTTCCTCTTCCTTCTCTTCTTTATCCTCCTCCCTATAATTCTTCTCCTATTGCCCTCCTTTTTTCTTCTTCTCTTTCTCTTCCCCCTCCTGCTTTTCTCCTCCTCCTGCTTCTTCTGATTTTTTCTCCTCTTTCTCTTCCTCCTCTCTTTCTCTTCTTTCTTCTTTCACAGTGGGGTATCACTATAGGCAGTGCTCAGGGAGCCCTGGGGTGCGGGGGATGGAATAGGGTCAGCCATCTGCATGGCAAGAACTTTACCTTCTATGCTTTGGGCTTTCCAGCTTTTGGTTCTTGCTTGCTTCTTTGCTAAGTCTCTTCAAACAACACTGTGGGTAATCTGCTTCCTATTGCTAAATAAGGCTTGGAGTGATCCCTTTTTTCCTCCACTGTGAGTTCAGATGCCAGAGTAAGTGGAAGGCTCTCTTTAATTCAACAATGCTGCTGCTGTGGTTCTGATAGTGCTTGTACACTTAACCCAAAGGTGCTGTCTTCCTTTTGAGCATTCCTGGTGTAACCACAGGAAGGAACTTTCTGATACTTGGCAGCCTCCAGGAGTGACTTCATTGAATGGAGGGTGACTCATGCAGTCTTATCTTCAGTAGCAATACTTTTCCAAGCTTTCTTGGTCCCCTGGGTTAGCTTTTAATGGTGAATGTCACCTGTCTGTTTAATTTATTTCATATCACTTGTATCACTTGTCTTCCCGTTGTTCATCAATTTGCTTGAGTGGGCACCAGTAACATCTCCAAATGTCCTGTAGAGTGCTAGTATAGCCCAAGGGCATCTCCTCACTCCAGGAACATGAAGAGCCTTAGACCATTCCCTGAGGTCATGGGAATGAGGTCTATAATTGTTTGGGGGGGTTTTTTGGCATATCAAATATTACACGGGTAGCTTGCCAGGCTCTGCCATAATTTATTTCATAACATCATTATTTTATTGTAATGGGCAGATGTATTATTTCACTCATTTACTTATTGATTGGTGAAGTAGCACATTGCCTTGTAAATTATTTAAAATGATACTAATGTATATAAAGGTTCTGCAGAGGTCATTGTTATGCTCTAGGCGAACCTTTCCGGGATCTATATTTTTTAAACAACTAAGACATTTTGTGTGTATATGTGTGTGCATGCATGCAAACATGTGCATATGCTTGTGTACTAAAAAGGCCATAAGATATCTATGTTTTTTCAAAAGTAGGACCAATTTTACAAGTTGCTTTGTGTAGTTATTCTACTTCTGAGGGCATATTTTTCATGCAATGATGCTGTGAACATCCCTGCATATTTCTTGAACAGGCAGCACAGATATGGTATGAAATAAATAAAACATATTTTTACTAACTGAGAAACCAGGTTTTTCTGGGTTCTAGTTACAGCTAAAGTGTGTAAACAGTTGCTGCTCCAGCCTACAGGCAGCAACAACCCACCCACATCTTGTTATAAGTTATTATAGCAACAACCCAACTGCCGTCTTGTTATAACAGTTACTGTTTCAGTGGGCTCTCCATGCACCTTCTTTTCCACATTCCTGTTTATAAAGGAGGATAGAGAAGGGATCTGGAACATCCCTTGGTCTGTCTTGGGTACCATTTATGCAAATCTGAAGTATGACCTCAAAGCACTGACAGTCTACCTCCTTAGTGCCTTTCTGAAGCTACAGTTAACCAACCCCTAAGTGAGTCACTGTTGTCCACAGTAAACTCCCAAATCAAGTCTTTATTGATTACGAAGGCATAAAACTCTCAGGGAAATGTGAAATAAAAAACTTAATGGCAATGAGTATAGCTAAACTGTTATAGTCACTGAAAGGAATTCATGAATGCATTTGAGAGTTGAGAATGTGGTTTGCCATTGGTATCTAATAGATAGCAATATTTGGACTTACTTGCAATTTAATTAATTCCAGAAAAATTTTATTTGAAAGTAAGGTGGTTGATCATTCTTGTACCTTTCATTAAAATTTGCTTTTGAACCCAAAACAACAGTTTCTTTCCTTTTTTTCTTTATTTCCTTATTTTTTGAGGGGAGCATACATGGAAGTGCTCAGTGGATATTCCTGGCTTTGTGCTCAGGGATTATTCCTAGTGGTTCTGGAAAAGAAAATGCAATATTGGAGTCAGTTGCACTCAAAGTGAGTGACTTAGCCTCCCCCCCATCCAACTCCTGACCATCTCTTTATCTCCTCAACCTAAAACAATACTATATGAGATATTAACTCTTGGCAAATAGAGATAGATGTCAGATGACCTCCCCAGACACTCTATCCCTTCCCTGCACTGCCTCATGCATCTCAGTCACAACACAACATAACTTCAGAATCCTTCTCAACCTTACATTTAAAATAGCCACTAAATTGTGTGGGACTTGGAGACGAGCTACCAGAGACACCTTGAGATGCATTGAGTTCATTCAACACATCTTTGTTGACTGTTGAGTGCCTGAGCTCTGTGTTGTGTACCAAGAATTCAACTGTAAATGACAGAAGGTGGTTCCTGATGTTACAGAAATGACAAGCCAGGGAGGCAATTGGTTGAATATCTCATTCCAACTAAGTTGTTTTTACATGGAGAAAAGCCGGGGCTCCAGGGTTGTGCTCCTATGGGAGCACACTCCCATAAGGGTGTGTGCTGGTTGGAGAGAGAGAAGAATTGGCCATATAATTAACTTTTCTGGGTGGCCTAACAGTTGGAGATTCAGAGAGTGGACACTGCAGTTCCACTCTAAAGGGCACCAGGCAGGATGCCCAAGAGAACCAGTATTCCAGTTGAGTTCAGGGATAGCTGTTATAGAATTTCCTTTGGGAGAAGGCAGGGAAATGTTTTTGTTCTATTCATTTCTTCATCTGACTGGACAAAACTTGAAACACATCCACATTACAGCTTTACTTGGTTTTACTCAGAGTTCATTGATTTAAATGTTCAGCTCAGGTTAAGGGAACATAATTTTCATGTGTGAAGCCCAGGATAGGATCCCCTGCAAAACATACAGCACAAGTTTAAATGTGACTATCACCCCAAATGACTCTCAGAGAAATAATCAGAATAATGTTTAATCAAATGTAGGATAATCAGGGGCCCTCCCAAGTTGACATAAAAATTACCCATCATAAGGAACTGGAAGATCACAGACAATTTATCTCTGGATGACCATGTGAGTTCTGATGAGATTCCTGCTATGGTTAAGTGACGGTTGTTCCAAGAGTTGTCTGGAGTGGACTGGAAGATACTGTTCCAGGGCCTGGCTAGGATGAGACACTTTGTAAATTCTTGGAGTGGAGGCACTAGAAAACAAACTGAAGTCCAGCTGTCCTACTTCATAGCTGGAGAAATCATTTCAGCTCTCCACACCTAAGTTTCCTCCTTGTAAAATAGCGATAGTTGTGACATCTAACTCAAAATCATTCCTATTTAAATTGAGTGGGTTCCATATTTGTGAAATAAACATCTGTTAAGCCTGATGCATTATGATCACTCTAGTTGGCTCCTGTGATTTAATCAGTAAAGCAGACAATATATAATATTGCACTCTATTACATAGGTATTTAGGAAACTTTGAAAGGAAACTTTTCTTCAGATATTAAAAATGAGAAAGAGCAAAGCCACGGGAATGAACCCATCAGTTTTATACTGATGCCCATGTTTTTGACAAAGCCAATCTATATGTTACCTAAATAAAGTCTTTCTGGATCCATCATATATTCTCTCTGTCTCTGTCTCTCGCTCAGATCCCGTTGCTTCTTGTTCTGGAGAATGCTGATGGGTACACCCTATGTCCCTACCACTCGGCTCAGACTCTGTGCTCCTGCTGTTAATGAGCCTCAGTCTCCTGCCCTCCTCTTTCTCTGCTGCCACCACAAGTGCCCAGCTAACTTGTCAACTAACAGCAGTGTGTCCCAGATTTGTACCAATTGTACTGTGCTGGAGTAGAGACTTGTGTATTTTAAAAATATTTAAAAAATATTTAAAATTTTAAAAATATTTAAAAATATTTTTAAAAAATACCACTGTTAGATATACAATTACAAGATGTTCATGTTTGATTTTGGTTCTACAGTGTTCCAACACCCATCCCTCCACCCGTGACCATTTCCCATCACCAATGTCCCCACTTCCCTCCCCTTCCCCCCAGCCTGCCTCCATGGCAGGCTCTTTATCTCCTTTCTCTCTCTCTCTCTCTCTCTCTCTCTCTCTCCTTCTTGCTTCCCTTTCTTACATATTATGGATTGTAATATATTCTAGAACATGATTGGCTCCACTAGTTTGATGTAACTTGGGGAGATCTGGATGACAGCCCCATGTGTCTGAGTCTCTGCATGATCACCCTGAGGCAGTTTGTGAGCGGGGCCACCAGGCCTCTGGGACGGGTCAGAGAGGGAATGGGCACCTCAGCTCCATCTCCATGAACAGCAGGTAACTTCCATCTCTGAGAACCACCAACCTGGACTTGAACTAGGCTATTCTGCTAAGCTGGTCTTGAGATCAACTAGAAACTTGTGTTCTTGTCTCTAGCCTGACATTCTACTTAGTATCACCATTCTCCCAAGTCTGAAGGCTCTTCGGCATTCCCCACCATGACTGAGATGCCAGAGAGACCAAGTCCAGTGCTAGTAGAATGGACAAATAGGCCTTTGTCTTGGGGCAGGGTCCTTTTGTCTCCTGAAGTTCCCAGAGAGAGAAAGTTGGGACTTCTTTCATACACTTGGGAAATCACAGTTGGATTTGGGCTCAAAATTCTGCATTTCTCCCTTAGTAATTTTCAGGGATGGCCATCTCCTCAGGGAGAGATAATTCCTGGCTCTTTTGCTGGGCTCCTTGGTCTCCAGCTGTTTCTTTTTCCCTTTGGATTTCTTCCCTGCAGTCTCAGGCTGCCTGGCAGGCGGCTATTGACAGAGCAGGACTTCAGTGGGCCTAATGGGATGGAAAGAGATAACTGAGCTCAAGCCAAGGATGCGGGTGTGCAGACAAGGGAGAGGCACTCTCTGGATATGCTGCTTTGTGCTACACCTTGACGCTAAGCTAGTCTTGAGCAGGAGGAGCTGGACATTGAGCGGCAGATACAGACACGTTTCAGTGCAGTATAATCTCACCAGCAGCAGAGGCTGTAAAGAAGTTGGGAAATATGGCTCTAAAGGACAGGGGAAGGAATCGAAAGGCATGGAGGAGGGCAAGGCTGGGGGAGAACGGAAAACAAGCATCTAATACACAAAAAGGATCTGAATGAGCACGGGAGGTCTTCACAGGTCCCGCCACCAGGTTCTCTTCTGCAAAACAATCCCACTGTGTTAATTAGCTTGAAAGTTTTTAACTTTGAGCCATACCTAGAGGTGCTTAGGTCCTACTCTTGCTGCTGTGCTCAGGATCACTCCTGGCAGTGCTCTGGAGGTCATATTCAGTGCTGAGGATGGAACTGAGATAAGGCAACCATCTTAACCTCTATGCTATCTCTCTGGCTCCTCTTGCCTGAGAGTTTTTAGAGGGTAATGCTGTTAGACTATTTGGATGGCCATTTGGAATAGGAACTCTGGTCCAAGAGTTCCGAGAATCAAACATTAGTCCTGGCAGAACCAGTAAAGAGAATTTTCCTAATTGCCTGAAAAAGATTTGATCACTGTTTTGCGGTTTGAATCAGGATTCTCATGGGATATTTGGCTGTTAAGTCTTTTAAAAAGATTTTAAAGAATATATATGCTTGAATGCAGATAAAAGTGTTATTGTGCAACCAGAGAAGGGAACTTTAACAGTCTTTGAGGGGACATGCACACAGCCCTGGGACTAGGCATTCTTCGATCAACTTTCTAGCTAAGGAATGTGGGTTCTGTCTCCCTCTCAATTATTTTTTCATAATTCTTGGACCCTTAAGACCAGTCTTCAAACATGCAGAATTTTAGCTGTAGCCACATCATGAAAAGTAATGGAAATGGAGCAGTTAAAACCTGATGCTGCAGGGCTTTGAAAGCATATCCCTAAAGCCCCGTGTTCCCCATATTATGGAACAGTGATCAAAAACAGACCTTTGGATCTGTCTTTCTTTTAAAATTATTCAGTCTTGTTCACATAGAATGTCCTTTCTATTCACCAACAAATTAATGGAGCTGCTCATGTGTTTGGACTCTTCCTTTAATTGCCCTCAGTTTCCCAATGGCATGGGTTTAGTTCCACATCCAGGCAGGCACCTTCCCTTAGAAAAGAGGAGGTCAGGAGTCCTGGGGGACATCCCAGAAAGTTTCCAGCATGGAGAGAGGGAGATTTGTGGGAAGAGAGTACAGAACTTGGATGAAGATTTGTGTTTGAATCCCAATTTGGTATTGATTGGCTCTGAGAAATTGAATACATCATCGTTAAGCCTTAGTTTTCCCCCTGCAAAAATGGGATGATAATATTATCTCCTTAAGATTATAGGGAGAATAAATGAGATAATTCAGATCAAGGTGCTGTAAGGGGGTTCTAAGATCTCATATCCACAGACTTTAAAAGGTCAGGGGGTGGTATTTTCTTAGATTTCATTGGAAGACTTGAATATTAGGTCTTATAACTGCTATGAGCATAGATTTCAATGTCTGCACATAATTCAAAGTGTTGCGCAAAGGTCAGTGTTGGTAAGGCACTGGATCATCAATTCCAAGAAGGAAATAGGAAGAATCATCTTAGACTTGTGGACTTACAGTGTTGAGTGGCAGTCAGCCGTTCATCTGCTGGACTCTTGTCAGCAGGTAATTTAGCCCTGTGCTTCTCAAACATTAGCAGACATCCAAATACCCTAGAAGGCTTTCTAAATAGAATTCTGCACCCAATCCCATGCATAAACTCTTCATTTCCTCCTTTAGAGTCACGCCAAAAATGAAATCTTCTAAGCCTTAACAAAATCACGTTCTATTGGTTTGGTTTAAAATTTGATAATCTAGAATGTACAGAGATTCTGACTATATTGGTACTCTGAAAGTATGGTAGAAATCCTAAGGTATTCTGAAAGAAAAGTCTGATCTTTATTTTATAGAACAACAACCTCAATTAGAAAAATGTGTTTTGGGTATCCAGTGCTTTTGGGGCGAATTCATAGACAAAGACCATTTCAGAGACTCTGTTGGGAAACTAGAATGGACACTCCCAGTTTGATGAAGATGGATTTTCACAGATGGTGAGTCAGTGCTCCTCCACAGTTCTACCCCAGCTTTTTTGACTTATGACCATACCAGCAATGAAATGCATATTTTGGCATATGTGCAATTTGCTCAAGAAATAAAACTTTAATAGACATATATTTGAATGTTTCTAGCACTTCAGGGAGATTTTAAGATTTATTCTAGCATACCATACAATGAGTTTTATTGGGAACTGCAAATACATATAATTTTAGTAGAAATAGGTAATCACAAAACCTTGACACCACTGAAAAATATCGGTCATGCCAAAGCAACTCCCATAAAAGTTTGCAGAATGTTTCAGAAAAGAACGGGAAGGGGTGATTTTTGTAGTGGAATCTCAGAGTGGTTCTCATTTTTAAGGTAACGTATCTGTTTTCAAGGAAAGAACAGGTATTTTCTGCCTTTGAAGACTGTTCTCTTTATTCTTATTGCTATGTGAGGAAAGATCATAGATACTGTTTTTGTGCATATTAGGTGAAAAATCCTAAGTTGTAATTGAGGTACTGGAGCAAGCAAACATTTAAAGGAAAATGACTTCAGATGAAATAACAGTGCTCTCCCTACCCCACTCCTTCCCTGTGGATGTTCCTTTTATCCTTAATTTTTTTCTATTGAGGTAATTGTGATTTATAAGGCTGTTAATAGATGAATTTCATATACGGCTTTCCAACACCAGTCCCATCACCAGTGGCAACTTCTCACCACCAATGTCAAGTTTCCCTCCTGTCCCCTAGCCTTGGCAGACATTTTTTAAAAGTCTGATTGCCGTAGTTTGGGTAAAATGCTTACAATTTTGTTTGTTCTGTGGTTCAGATATATAGATGTACCACACCTCTACACTGCCAATGTTCCCTAGGCTTCTGCCCCTTGACCCTGTTATCTGTCTGCTTCTTACTCTGCCCACCCCCTCCCCTTGGTTTCCTTCCCTTCACTATTCTTAGTTCAATAATATAGGGACCAGGGTAATCTAGGTAATCCTCTCTTTACTACCTTGCACTCCCTTGTGCTATTATTCTGAATACCACAGATAACCGAGATCATTTGTTATTTGTCTTTCTTCTTTTGATTTACTTCCCTTGACATTTACTTACCATATCCCTGGTTCAGGCTTCAGTGAATCGCATGTTTTCAACATTACTTGCAGCTGCATCATATTTCATTGTGTATATGTACAGCATCTTCATTATCTACTCACCTTACATTGAACACCTAGGTTAATTCCATATTCTAGCTATTTTGCTAAATACTGCGAAGGCATGCATATGCCATTTAGAATGAATGTTTTTCTGTCTATGGATAAATAGCAAGAAATGGAATTGCTGGGTCACGTGATAACTCTATTCTTACTATCTTAATAAATCTTTGAACTGTTTTCCATAGGGGTTGAACCAGGCAACATCCCTGGTTCAACCTATGTTTTTGGTTTATTTGTTTGTGTTTATTTTGATACATGCTGTTCTCACTGGTGTGAGCTGACATCTCTTTTGCACTTGAGAAATGAGTATTTAAGATGCAGTATTTAAGATTGAATTCTACCCTTGGTGATATTATGGACCTCACTATCCATCCTCACTGCTTGGTTGAAGGCATTATGGTCGGTTTCTTGCTGATGATTATAGTGTGTGTATCTGGGCCCTTCTAGGTGTAGGATGTCAACATATTACCCCTGTGAGCTAGTAACATCAAAACTTAGAGATTAATTTTCATTGTTCACAGAACATGAGAGAACATTACCTGTCCTACAGATTGTTGGAAGATATAAAGTGAAGCTACACAACACACTCAAAAACTCAGTCTTACTACTCACAAATAAATGTTTCTGAACTTGTTCATGTGCTTTGGGGAAAGGACCAGTGAGGAACCATCCTTCTCCCAAGAAAAGAAAGTTAGTTTGTCACTTCTTGAGAGGACTCTTGGCTACTTCCCTCACCAACTTTTTCTTGGGAACCTAGAGCGTGTTTCCTAAACTCAGTGCCCTGGATTCACTTCTTGATCACTTAAATCCCGTTATTCATCGATTTGCTCCAGTAACATTTCCATTGGACCCTATCACGTGCCAATGTAGCCCAATGGCATCTGGTTGATTCAGGAATATGAAGAGCCTCAAACCGTTCCTTCAGGGTCTTTACAAGGAAGTCTGACCATCTTGTAGGTGGGCGGCCATGTGATCTTATGACATCCTGTGGTATCCAGTCGGTAACGGCTCTAGTCCAGCGGTTGTCTCCAAATCACATTACATGTCCAGCCCATCTGATTTTCGATGTCTTGGCAAACGAGACAGCGTCCCTGATTCTGGAATAGCGACGGAGGTCAGAACTCTGGATTCCTTCTCTCACTTGAGTGAGGCGTGATATTCCAAGCATAGCTCTTTCGATTCCTCTCTGGGAGACCTGCATTCTCATCCTGCTTTAGTAGGGCCCAGGTCTCTGAGGTGTGTGTTAATGCAGGGAGAACGACACACCTTGCTGGCAGCGATCTTCACCATCCACACTCCGCAGCTCGTAAGATCTCCACCCAACAGATTAATCCAGTCTCCAGCCCGGCTTGTCATAAATCCAGCCTACAAGGACACACCCTGCAGAGACCTGCCCTTCAGAGGGAGAGTATTTAAAGCCCAGGAATGCTTGAGCTACAGACACAGATACACCCGGCAGAGCAGAAACCAGCTTTTCCCCATTGAGCACGGCCGCACAGCAGCCACGCGATTTACCTCCAAATTGCTGTCTACAATTTACCTCCAAATTGCTGTCAAATAATTGAATATTCTACCCACCCCTATGAGAGAGCCCCACAAAGTAATGAGTGTATAGCGCCTGCACAGCAGAGCCTGGTAAGCTGTCCAATGCGTGTTCGATATGCCAAAACCAGTAACAAAAATGTGCCCTGGATTACTGGGGTCTAACTGGACTGTAAGCATGATGTGAGAAAACCTGTCATTACCTGTATTGCAAACCTTAATGCCAAAAAGGCCAAAAGGAGAGAGAGAGAGAGAGAGAGAGAGAGAGAGAGAGAGAGAGATAGAGAATATAAGTGCCTGCCATAGAGGCGGGGGGATTGGGTGGCTAGAGGGAAAGTGGGGACATCTGTGATGAGAAATGTACAGTGGTGGAGGGGTAGGTGTTGGAACATTGTATGACTGAAATTGTATCAGTGTATCTGGAGGAGGAGGAGGAAGGGGAGGAGTAGGAAGAAGAAGGAGGAGGAGGAAGAGGAAGAAGAGGAGGAGGAAGAAGAAGGAAGAAGAAAGTGTGCTGCTAAGATCCTAAGATAAATTAGGCAGATGCTGCTAACAAGAGTTGTAGTATTTGAAACTCTCTGAAGAAGTCAGCACTAAAGAAATATTTTCAACTTTGTATATAGACATTTTATCCACCTTGTTTTAGTAATAGGAAATTTTGTTGATTTTATGGTCACATTTTGTGATGCAGTGCTTGGGGACTATATCGTGTTTGGACTGTAACCTTGACCTCTTGCATGCAAATCTAGCACTCTAGGCCCAGAAACTTATTTTTATACAGTCAGTTCATTAGATATTTCTTGACTCCAGGAACTTATTATTATGACAAGATTATGTATATGGAAAACCCTCTATACCTGGGGAAGTTTGTGGAGGGACATCGACATGGTAGTAGATTGGTATTGGAACACTATACATCTAAAATTCAACTATGAGTAACTATTTTAATCATGGTGTCTTAATATTTAATAATAGAAGAAACTATTATGCTTGAATGGTACAATATGCCCTCAAGGCATCTTTTTGGGAGTTGGTGCTTAGAGCACATTAAATTAGTAGGAGAGTTTTTGTCTTGGTGCTATGTGGGGTCCTGGTCATAATTGGTATGGAACATAGCAATCTGTGGTTTCCGTATAAGCCAGTTTCCAGTGGAATTTGGTCAAAACAAGGACATCCTGTTGTCACCATGATTTTGCATTGACACAAGAGCAGGTGATATAGCACATTTTTTTCCTCCACAAGCCTCTGTTCTTTCTCTGCTGCTATTTAATTTTTTTGTTTATTTGGGTTATACTGATGATGTTTAGGGGTTACTCCTGGCTCTGCACTCAGTAATTACTCCTGGTGGTGTTCAGCGCACCATATGGAATTTTAGGGTTTGAACCAGGGTTGGTCGTATACAAGGTAAGAACCCTACCCACTGTGCTATTGCTCCAACCCACTGTTGCCAGTTTAATAAATATTATTAAGCAGTATTTGGTCTGTTCAAGGTCTTGGTGGCACCAAACTTTCTAGAGAGGCCATAGTGATGTCAGTTTCCCCAGTTGACCAAAGTAGAAGTAATCATCTTTTATTAATTGCTCCCCCTGGTCAGATCTGACTGATGGTTAAGTGACAGAGAATCCTGTAGAAGATGCTTTTCTGCTGGGAACTTGTTTGCCAAAGGAAGATGGAGACACTGAACAAACCATGCCAATGCTTCCACAACAGATTTTAGCACAGCAAGGTCCATTGCGGGCGGGGGTGGGTGCGTGGGGGGGGGTGGGGTGTGGTATTTGGTTTCCCTTTCTGCAGATTACCTCTTCAAAATGCTCTTAGCTCTTCAAAAGGACTCCTTTGTGTTTCATCTTGTCCAGAATCCACAATAAACTTCCCACCTCCACCCACTGTTGATTTCCCTTCATGGGAAGACTGCTGTGGCATGGCACCCCTCCCAAGTTGGCCCTTCATGACTCTGCACGGGGGTCCAACTACTCACCCTCGAAGGTGCTCCCTGGAGAACACGTGGAGAAGTAAGCTGCTGCCAGGAACAGGCTCTAGGACCTGGAGGACCAGCTAATTGGCCAGCTGCCCTCAATGATAGTCTGGAAGCGATCAGTGGAGGAAAAAGATAACACAGCTGTGATTTGCAAGGAGACAGGTCCAGCTTTTTCTACCTGCCAACCCACGTTTCCTCTGAGGAGATTTTCCGCAAGTGCTGTAAAAGAGCTTTTAATCTTGTTTCAAAACCCTGGAGACTCAAATCGTTCCAGATCTGGAGGAAGAAAGCAGGTCAGGGGAATATGCAAGGCCCAGAAGCACTGGGGGTTGTGAGGAAACAAAGCAGGGGCTGGTGGGGTGGGGAGAGGGGGCATTGCAGTCCCCTTTCTTAGCCTCTTTGCTTTGCACATGCTTTGAAGGGTCTGGGTGCTCTTGGCCTCAAGTGTAGTGTGGTTTGGGGTGTGGGAGTGTGTGTGTGGAGGAGGGCAGGAGTTTCAGAGGTTGACAGCTGTAAATCTGTCAGTGGGTGATTTTTTCAGATGCTGCCTGGAGCAATTGCAGACAAACACAGGAACTGTTGGCATCACAGCTATGCCTGAAGAACTTGGGAAAACCTGAGACAGGGATCGCCCGCAAGGCCACTAGTGTGTCAGCCACACATAGTTTATCTCCTCAACCCAGCACAAGAAAAAAAGAGGCGAATCAGTCAGGCCCTGGGAGCTGGGGAGTTAAATGGTGTTTTTGTTAGGAGTTGGTAAATGCTGGAGAAACGGCCAGATCCTGGCTATGTCTGTGTCCAAGGGGGCATCTTGTGTCACTCCTGTCACCAGGCTGACTTTTGTCTAGTGACAAGGCCTGGGTAGTCTCCAGGATGTGGTTTTAGAGATTGACTCCACTGGGGTATTTCATCTTTCTTAGTATATAGCTGGAATACTTCCTATGCAATAGCCGGCATTTCCACTATATACCAAACTGGCTTGGTATATAGCACAGTTGATTCAACAGCTGTTACTGTGGTTATATTTCAAAATACTTTAAAAATTGTTTGTGAGAGAGAATGCATATGGCAGAAGGAAGCTGTGTGCTGGGGACTTTTCAGGCCTCAATACCCTAATGTTTAAGAGGAGAGAATAATAGTTTTCTTTGCAAACTTACTGCAAGAACTGAACCTATGGTAGAGCTGACAATACATAGGATTTCATCTCTTATAAAACACCAACACTTTCATTCTGAATTTCATGTATGATTTTGGAGTCTGGTAGACTTATGGAGTTGACATCCACACAGACTTTTGGCAGAAGCAAAAGGACTTAAAGTCTATCTCTTCCCATGAGCATACTTATCTATGGGATAATTATCGGCTTTTTTAGCCTTTGTTTCTGCTTCCAGTTTAGCCCTGGAAAATGCTGTTGTTTTGGTATTTTATGTGGAAAGTACTGAGAGATGTGGTCTGTGGGGTTGGCATCCCAGGCCCATGTCCTAGGGAGAAATCTCCGCTCAATTGGAGAAATAGTTAAGCAGGGGACCGGACACCTCTGGTTGTTGTTTCCTAAGTGTTAAAATGCCGACAGCTGGCTTCTTCTTTGTTCCACCTGGGGCATTTCTCTCTCTCTCTCTCTCTCTCTCTCT
Source organism: Cryptotis parvus (assembly GCA_021461705.1). NCBI lineage: Eukaryota > Metazoa > Chordata > Mammalia > Eulipotyphla > Soricidae > Cryptotis > Cryptotis parvus. Next base: position 25,006 of record JAJIBD010025666.1, read on the forward strand.
CTCTCTCTCTCTCTCTCTTTTGCCTTTTGGGTCACACCCAGGGATGCTCAGGGGTCACTCCTGGCTCTGCATTCAGGAATGATCCCCGGTGGTGCTGGGAGACCATATGGGAAGCTGGGGATCAAACCCCTGGAGCATCTCTTAAACTTCACAGTGCACTTTGGGTGGGCCAGGAGGAAAATCCCTTTGTATCTGTGGCTTCCTGTATCTCTGAATTCCTGGCATGCTTAGAGTTGATGCTTTGCTGTATGTGTTATGAAACAGTTCACAGTAGTTAGAACAAATATTTTTGTGCTTCTTCAGACAGACATGGTTTGAGGTGCAGTTTCATAGCCCACAATTATGTAATATGGGGGCTGGAGCAATGGCACAGTGGGTAGGGTGTTTGCCTTGCACACAGCTGACCAGTGTTCAGCCCCCAGCATCCCATGTGGTACCCTGAGCACTGCCAGGAGTAATTCCTGAGTGTTAGAGCCAGGAGGGAACCCCTGAGCATCTCTGGGTATGACCCAAAAAAAGCAATAACAAACAAACAAAACACAATTATGTGATATGGAGTGAGTTTGTCACATTTCTGATTTCTAGCTTTATTTTCCTCCTTCATCTTATTGTGAGAACTTAATTATGTGGTGTATATTATGTGCAGCTTTTGTATATTTTTAAATATATTTTAATACATATTTATTTGTAAATATTTACAAATAAATTCGTAAAAAATCATTTGTAAAAATTGTAAAATTTTAACAAATATTTATTAATACTGTAGACATATTTATTAATAATACTGTAGCGTGTGTTTTAAATTACTATGCTGTGTGTGTCAGACTAAGCTCTTCATTTCAATTTTAAAACCATAAGATCATGTCTCATATTTCTTTGAGTCCCATGTGGGTCTCCATGGTATGGCTGAATACATGGAGTTGTGGTCATCCAATATTTGAAACATTTGTCTCTGATGACGAGGCAAAGTCAAACATCAGTAGTGAAAGATTATCCCCAGAATTTCCTTTAGATAATTTTAAAGCCATTTAAAATGGTTCCAAATACATTTCTGGAATTTGCAAGTAATATTCTAACAGTGGTATTTTCTAATAAATTGTTTTATTTCTATCCAACTTTTCCCAGATAATTGAAGTTATCTAGTCTTAAAACCTGCCAGATTTTCTAGTATTTATTCCTAGAAACTTTTTTAAACATTTGGAATAATTTCGACATTCCTGTCCACCACAGTCTATGTTGCTTTCTAAAACTCTGATATTCAACTCTTTCTCTTAGTTCAGGTTACCACAGATGGATATTCAATTGGATATGTGAAGGTTGTGTTATTGATGTAGCCAATATGCAATGTATGGGTTCTGAGAACAAGCAGCAATAATGATGCCTCAGCAAACAAGATGCAGATGTGTTAGAATGATCTATGCCTGTCAAAAGTGTGCTGCAAAAGTGAATGGGTGCCATTTGTGAGCACATGAGAACTTCTTTTGAAGAGTCAAATTATGTTTTCTGTACACCTTGAGGTGTTAGTAGGTTAAATCGAAAATGTAGATATTATGTTTCAAAGTATTTGATTAACAAAACAGTGTTTACTATGCTTATTTTTCCACCACAATCTTTTTTCTCAGATTTCCTAGAGAGAGAGAGAGAGAGTGAGCAAGAGTGAGCTAGACTATATGTTTTGAGCAAGGGAGCCTGCCTGTGCTTGGAGACCAAGAGGAAGAGTTACTTAAAATTTTGCTACGTTTAATTGTATCACTGTCTTCCCATTCATCATTGATTTGCTGGAGCAGGCACCAGTAACATCTCCATATGTCCTATCTCATGCTAGTAGAGCCCCAGGGCATCTGCTTGCTCCAGGAATATAAAGAGCCTCAAACCATTCCCATCAGGTCATGGGAATGAGGTCTATAATTGTTACTTGTAATTGGCATATCAAATACAACACAGGTAGTTTGCCAGGCTCTGCCATGCGGGTGGCATACTATGTAGTCACCTCTGATCTCCAGCATTTAATGATGAACCGCGTGGCCGCTTGTGGCCTCGCTAGCTGGGCTGTGATCAGTGCTTCCGCTGGGTGGAGTTCTGACGAGAAGGAGTCTGGATGTGGAAAATGGCGGCCCTCATAGAGTGGGGGTTGTCAGGCTTCTTGTGAGGCTCTGCTGGAGTGACGGGCCAGGGGTAGAACCCGTCATCCCTCCTGGACGCCTCGTGATCGACTGAGCACAGGGAGAGCCAGTCTGTGAGTCTCTAACATTGTATAGAGTTAAAAAGTACTGAACTCTTAGACAAAGCACATGGCACCACTCTGAATTCTAAACTGCTATCACTTGTATCACTTCTCTTCCCATTGTTCATCAATTTGCTCCTGCGGCACCAGTAACATCTCCATACATCCTGTCACGTGCTAGTGAAGCCCAAGGGCATCTCCTAGCTCTAGGAACATGAAGAGCCTCAAACCATTCTTTCAAGTCATGAGAATGAGGTCTATAATTGTTACTGGTTTTTGGCATATCAAATACGACACGGGTAGCTTTGCCAGGCTCTGCCGTGTGGGTGGTGTACTCTTGGTGTACAGGCAGTGTACTGCCTAAATTTGGGTATGTGAGGATATAGTACACAATTAACGGGCTACCAAGTGTTCATTTTATACATTTAAAATAAGTTGTGAGGCATTTTTGAGATTATTTGTAAATTTTTAATTCTCCCAGAGCTCCAAACCTGCTCTATTTTACTTGTAACTACTTCTGTTTTGGTCCATAAGCCCTCTGATACTTGATTAGCTGAAATACAGAGGAATACACATTTAAAAAACATAACAAACTTACCTTTGAGGCCAGAGTCCTACAGTGGATAGGGAATTTGCCTTTGCATGTAGCTGACCTAGATTCAGCTCTCCATAAGACAACCATAAGGTCCTGCAAGGGGTCATTCTGCAAGGAATGACCCCTGAGCACAGAGCTAGGAGTAAGTGCTGAACACAGCCAGGTGTGACCCCAAAACAAAACAAACAAAAAAAGATCCTTTAGAGCTGGAGAGAGTGTAAAGGTTAATGTGCTTGCCTTGCATGAGGCTAACCCTGGAGTGATCCCTGAGCACAGTGAAGGAATAAGTCCTGAGAACTGCTGCGTATGGTCTAAAAACTAAAGAAAGAAAAATTCCTAGTTTTTTAACTCTGAAAATATTTCAGTGTCTAAAAATCTCTTAGCTTTTAGGGACCAGAATGATAATATAGTAGGTGGGGTCCTGTTGGTGAGCCACCGGGTCCCCAACAGTACCAGGACAGAAGTTCTTTTCTACCTCTGAGGCCCCTGGGGAACAGCTGAGAACTCATGAGTCTTGTGCAGTTCCAAAAAAGGCTTTTAATAGTATAAAAAGCTCTACCACTGCATTCCAATATAATGGAAAACCTTAGCTCTGGTCAGAACTTAGACCATACATGAGGGCCCAAGTCCCTACCAAAGAGGATCTCACCAAAGAGAGAGTCCTACCAAAGAGGGTCCTACCAGAAAGGAATTCCACCAAAGAGAGGATCTCACTCAAGAGAGAGCCCTACAAAACAACTATATTGGAGAAAAAAAAATGTTCATGGTTCATGAAAATCTAATTGCTTAGGCTTTTGCAGACTGATAATATAACATCTTGGAAGTAATTACATGGGGAAGAAAGATGAAGAGTGTCAGACCAGTTCTTCCAAACATCATTGGCTCAACAGATTCCAGTTCTGGGCTGACATTTTTCTCTGTGACGTTTTAATCAATTCAGCTAAAGAAAGCCAGGTTACCAGCATGTTACATGTTTTGATTCAGTTGATAGATTCACACAAGCAATGTTTCCTGTATTCTTTTCTAGTTCCTTTAAGGTCAGGGGCTAGAATCTATCGTAAGACCTGGTCACTCATCTGGGGAGGACAAGTACCCTTAGGGTAAACCCTAAAGGGGAAGGGGAAAAAAACTGGCAGCCTTTTATAGGTCTGTCATGTGACCTAGTCTGTACAACAGGTCTGTGGGTCAAAAGGAACTGAACAACTCACTGGTGAGGTTAAAAAGGTATGTGCCTTACAGATGAGCCCCTGCACGCTAATTTTCACTAATGCTGCTTATATACTAGAATCTCTTACCTTTAAGTTACTTTGCCCCTTAATTAAGTTGGCATGTTGCATGCTACATTTACGTGAGAGAGGGAATGTGTATTATCCTAAGAGTCTCAAGATTCTTGGTAGAAAGTAGAGAACATTTTCTTTTGTTATTTTCTCCACAGAAGTTAAAGAGGAGGCTTATGCTTGAGGTCATCAGCAAAATGTCACCTCTACTTCTCAGTCTCTTAAATGTGCATTTGGAGATGATAGAGTTGGATATGGTTTAACCCTCCTGTCCTCCCTCTTCATAGCCCCACCCCTCCTACTTAGGAATAGTCCATAGTTCCTTCAAGTTTAAGATTGGTAAAATGAGGCGGAAATAGTTATCAATCAAAAAGGCCTTTGCTCCATCATCTATTACTTAAATAGACTTGAAGGTAGATTGAACTGACCAAAGTTGTCGGGTGGTAGAGATATAACATTACTGCTAGACTTTTAAATATTTATTCATATTGAGTTTATTACCCTTTGGCTAACCCTTTTTGATGTTTTTTTATTTTTTTTTAAATTTTATTATACCACCGTGAGATATACAGTTACAAAAGTGTTCATATTTGGGTTTTAGTCATACAGTGTTCCAGAGCCCATTCCTCCACCAGTGCCCATTTCCCTCAACCAGTGTCCCATGATTCTTCCCCTCTCTCCCAGTCTGTGTCTATGGCAGGCAATTTTCACTTCTCTCTCTCTCTCTCTCTCTCTCTCTCTCTCTCTGTTCCTTTGCACACTGTGGCTTGCAATACATACAGTTAGAAGTTCACTTGATCACTTGATCACTTGAATCCCGTTATTCATCGATTTGCTCGGCGGGCACCAGTAACATTTCCATTGGACCTATCACGTGCCAATGTAGCCCAATGGCATCTGTTTGATTCAGGAATATGAAGAGCCTCAAACCGTTCCTTCAGGGGTCTTAACAAGGAAGTCTGACCATCTTGTAGGTGGGCGGCCACGTGATCTTTGACATCCCGTGGGATCCAGTCAGTAACGGCTCTAGTCCAGCGGTTGTCTCCAAATCGCATTACATGTCCAGCCCATCTGATTTTTCGATGTCTTGGCAAACGAGACAGCTTCCCTGATTCTGGAATAGCGACGGAGGTCAGAACTCCGGATTCCTTCTCTCACTTGAGTGAGGCGTGATATTCCAAGCATAGCTCTTTCGATGCCTCTCTGGGAGACCCGAATAGCATTCTCATCCTGCTTTCGTAGGGCCCAGGTCTCTGAGGCGTATGTTAATGCAGGGAGAGCGGTGGAGTCGAAGAGATGTGCCCGGAGCCGGGAGGTTCTTTGTCCCTTTTAGCTATTTCTTCGATGCCTTTGAAGGCATTCCATGCCGCTCTCTTCCTCCTGCGCAGCTCAGGTTTTAGGTCGTTCATCATGTTGACTTCTCGACCTAGGTACACATAACTGCTGCATTCAGAGATGTTTGTTCCATTGAGAGTGAATGGGGCCTCTGGAACTAGTTCATTTCTCCATGAACATACAGTTAGAGGTTATTGTATATATTCTTTTGCCTACTTTCAATGCTCAGTTCTATACTGGTATCATTTACAATAATTATTAATACACTGTTCCTCTCTCTGTATTGTCTAACCTCTGACTCCCACACATTTGCAGTAGGTTCTACCCACTGACAAGACCACCTGATCCATGTTTTGTCTGGCCGTGGATATTGGCATCATGCTATTTTTTTATCCTGCAAATAAATGCAGTCATTCTATATCTGTCCTTTTCCCGCTGGCTAATTTCACCAGCATGATCCTCTCCATATCCATCCATTTATAGGCAAATTTCATAACTTCATTTTTCCTAACAACTGCATAATATTCCATTGTGTAGATATACCATAGTTTCTTTATCCAGTCATCAATTCTCGGGCACTCTGGCTGTTTCCAGATTCTGGCTATTGTGAATAGTGCTGCTATGAAAATAAAAGTGCAGATGGTGTTTCTGCTTGGCTAACCTTTCTTAAAACATGAATGAAATGCTTACCTCACATATCCCAGCATAGATGAGAAAAGATAGAGCTGCCTGGTGAGGAAAACATTTCTTTCTCAAAGAGAAAAAGTAGTGAATCCACAATCCTTGAACACTGAGGCTCATAGCCAGAGAAGCAAGTGGCTGCAGAGATCAAATCCAGTATTTGGAAAGACATTGCTTCAAGAGCATTGGGGAGCAGGAGTTGCAGTCCATGGACTTTCCATTGACTTTCATGTCTGGCTTCCCTCTTGCTGCTAACGTAAGGGTTTTTGATCCTGCCTGAGTCCTGATGGTCTGTTTTGCATAAAGACATTGTCTTGAATAAATATCTAGTTCTGGAATTTAGGAAATGGGGATGGAGATTGTTGTATATTATGTTTCAGGCCAAATGTAGACTTAATGTCCTCAGCCAAGATAACTTTTGGCACTTGAATACAACTTCCTTTGCCTACACTTGTGTCTACTTACGCCAAAGATAACATTTTCTCTAACAGGAGTTCTCACTTGACTGAGTAATCCAAGTCAAGACGATTCAACACTCCTATGAGTGCAGGTTGCTGAAGTAGGAGATAATCCTTAAATTAAGTATTAAATAAATTTACAAGCATGATGAGTAGGTAGGGCAATGTGAGTAAAGTGAATTCATATATATAAAAAGTAACACTTTTTAAGTTTAATCAATATGCAGGTACAGTATATATATTTGCTGTACAATACTGCTTACTGGAATAGGTGGTTGTGAATTTAAGGAATTTGGGAAAAGAACCCTGAAAACAAATCCTGGTGGACCCCTGGGCAAGAGATTTAATTTCTCTAATCTCACTGTCTTCTAACATCAAAATGGAAAAATCACTTATCTCACTGAGTACTTAATCTTATTAAGTATATTAAAGTATGTAAAGTGTTTGGATGACTTCCTCACACTAAATGCTGTTAAATGTTAAAATTCAATAAAAAGCACACTTTCTGTCCTTTTCCTTTACTCTTTCTCCTCTCCCTTTCCATTTTAATTATCACTATTAGTATCCTTAGTAGACATACTATGTGGCCAGGACTACCAAGATAACTTTCAGGCACAGTACAAAAGAAAATTATTTAAATTTCTTGTCCAAAGATTTATTTTCTTCCTTCCTTCCTTCCTTCCTTTCCTTCCTTCCTTCCTTCCTTCCTTCCTTCCTTCCTTCCTTCCTTCCTTCCTTTCCTTCCTTCCTTCCTTCCTTCCTTCCCTTCCATCCTTCCTTCCTTCCTTCTCCTTCCTTCCTTCCTTCCTTCCTTCCTTCCTTCCTTCCTTCCTTCCTTCCTTCCTTCTTCCTTCCTTCCTTCCTTCCTTCCTTTCCTTCCTTCCTTCCTTCCTTCCTTTTCTTCTTCCTTCCTTCCTTCCTTCCTTCCTTCCTTCCTTCCTTCCTTCCTTCCTTCCTTCCTTCCTTCCTTCCTTCCTTCCTTCCTTCCTTCCTTCCTTCCTTCCTTCCTTCCTTCCTTCCTTCCTTCCTTCCTTCCTTCCTTCCTTTCTCCTTCCTTCCTTTCTCCTTTCTGTTTCTTAATGTCTCTCTCTGTTTTTGGGAGAGAGAGACCACTCAGTGCTTGGTAGCGGGAGGTGTATGTTTCTACAGATAGTTGGGAGACCATGAGGTTCCAGGGCCCCTGAATGTAAAACACTAACTACAGTCCTGTGAATCATCTCCCTGGGCCAATATGCATTTTTTGAGTTCCAGGGTTGGAGGTGGGATACGGTTTGAACCAGGATCTCATGCATGGATGACATATATTTTACTACTGAGCAGCATCCTCAGTTTTTAATTGTTGTTTATTTGGTATTCTCTCTTCCTCTCTTTCAGTTCCACCCTTTCTCGGGTTATCATAGTGCTCTTGGTTTGCTAATAACACACTTTCTTTCAAATACAAGAAATACAAGGATTTTCCCAAGTGCATGGGACCCTTCTCTACAACTTGGTGCTGTGTAAGTCTGCACATTGTCCCTTCTTGTATTTTGGGTACAGCCTCTCACCAGGGGAAACGTTGATGGATATCACTGTATAGGGAGAAGTGTGAGAGTACAGAGTCCTTTCTTGGGAAGTGACAAGTAGGTGAGCGAAGGAATATACATGAGCAGAACCCCAAGCCTAGTTCAGGTAGTAACCACTATTTACTCTCTGCTGGCCTTTAACTAAAGGAAAACTCACAACTGATCACATTGAAACCTTGATTCAAAATCCCAAAAGGACATTCAACATAGTAATGGTCATGTTTATTTCACTTTCTTACTCAAAAATAAGTTGTTTTATACCCTCCCTTCACCCCCTTCCTATTCTTTAGCCCTTCTGTCATTTTCATTGGGAAAATACAAACAGCCAGATATTCTCTTGTTTACCCACCCACTCTTTCCCTACTATTGTTCTATCTTAATAAAGTTTCTCTGCTCTATTCTGTGAGTCTTATTATTGCCCATAACAGTGCCCTAACTTTTCAGCTCATTAATACTTGCCAATATCTTCTCTCCTTTATCACTGTATCACCAATGACATTGTTTCTCTTGAGGAAACAACTAGAATTAATCTGTGCTATACTATCCCCAGTCTAAAAAACTTTAGATGCTTTCATTGATCTCAATTATCCTTGTAGCTTCTGTTCCATTTATTTGATTCACTTTGTATCATATCTTTAAATTTATTTCTTTCCTACAGCCACTATCTCTACTTCTTTGCATCCTCAGTTTAACCATTCTCATTGGATTTCTATATCCACTACTCCTGTAAAGACTTCTCTTATTAAGGGCACTATTACTAAATGTTACCAAGTCCACTGGTGTTACATAAATTGTCATGTCCTCATTTTTAAAATCTTGAAAAAATTTAGCTGGGGATGTAGCTCAACACATGTGTGTGCATGTGTGTGTGTGTGTGTGTGTGTGTGTAGGGGGGTTCCTGGGTTCAATCCTTAGCACTGGAAATCAAATAAAGCAAAATGAACCTTCAAAACTTCCATGATGATGTCTTCTCTCTATCTCCCTACCGCCTTTCCCTATCTCCTTTGTTATCTCCCCTTTCCAGCTAAATCTCTAATGACAGGTTTTTTTTGAACCTGCCTCTAATCCCAATATTTTCCCCCTTGAGGGTGATCTCATATAATTTTAAGATTTTCTGTATAACCTAATCACCAAAGATTCCCTGATCTGTCTCTAGAGCTAACTTTGATTTTCAGATTTTCTATAACAACTGTCTATCTGACAATCTCCTCATAGACATTTGCTAGGAGTGCAAACTTATCATGGCCAAAACTTAACTTAATTTTTTTCCTTCCCGTTGAAACCTGCTTCTCTCCCAATCATCCCACTTCAGCTTGCAGATCTATCATTCACTTAGTTGCTCAAGCCAAAATGCTAGGAATTATCTTGATTTTCTTTTCGCTTTACTGTTCCATGTCAAATATGTCAGCAAGAACTGTCAACACATCATCAGAACATATCCTTTAAGCTTACCATTCTATGCACCTCTAGTACTACCTCTTTGTACATATCGTCATACTCTCTACCCTGAACAACTATATATCATTATGATTCATGTCATTGTTTTTACTCTTACACATTATAGTACTCTATACAAGAGCTAGATGGATGTTTCAAAAATGTACTTTAGAGAAGCTGGAGAGATAGTGTTAGAGGAAAGACACTTACCTTGCATGTAACTGACCCTATTGTGATTCCTGGCTCTACATATTGTGCCCCAACCACAGTCAGTATTCACTTCTGAGCAGAGTCAGGAATAACCCTTGGGCTCTGCTGGACTTCTATCCCTCACCGCCCAAATAAAGATAAATTAGAAAAAGCTTGATATACTCACAAAACCTCCTGTGACACAAAGACTTTCTATGATAGGGTATAAATTTTTGTTTGCCTTTGGACCACGTCTGGTGGCGCTCATGTTTACTGCTGGCTCTGTACTCAGGAATCACTGTTGGTAGGGCTCATGTGTGCTAGGAATTCACCCAGCTAAGTGCCTTTACCAATTGCACTATCTGATTCCTAAAGTTTAATTTTTTTGTACTGGTTATGAACCCTATATGGTCTAGACTCTGTTTCTCCATTGACCTCTGATGACACTCTGTATGTGCAGTACCCATCCACACATCATTCTCGCAGTCTTTCTGTTTCTTGGATATCTCAGGTCATTTTAAGCAGGAAATCAATGCATTAATTGTCCCCACTGTGAAATATTCATGGGACATTCTCAATCATCATCATCTTCTCTGTCATATATTGGTTTAAGTTTTAACAAGGGCTTAACTGTTTTATTCAATGAGCTATAACCAATTACTAACATCACTTATTTTGTTGTGCAAGTTGTTCCAAAAGTGAGTACTAGGAGTTATTTAGGTTAGTTTCTATGTCCTTTTGATATAACTGTTGTTCTTGAAGGACTTCTTTATTATGGGGGCACAAAATAGATGACTAAGGATCACTATATAGACTTTCTGGAATCATTTCATCATAGAGTATTGATTCATTTTTGTGGATAATGATACTTAGTAACCAAGATGTATTCAGTGATTTCTAGATATGTTCATTTTCACTGTTGTGTTATTGAGTTCATATGGATACCCGCAATTCAAATATCCAGTCTAACACTACATAGTTTATTATTGTCAACTACTTTATTCGTATCTGTAGTTCTATTTCCCCAAATTGAGAGATATAATTCCCATTTCCTTGCTATGTTAATTTTTTGTCACTTCACTTCACTTGAATCACTTGAATCCCATTATTCATTGATTTGCTCGAGGAGTGCCAGTAACATCTCGATTGGACCCTATCACGTGCCAATGTAGCCCAGTAGCATCTGGTTGATTCAGGAATATAAAGAGCCTCAAACCATTCCTTCAGGGTCTTGAAAAGAAGTCTGACCATCTTGTAGGTGGGCGGCCACGTTATCTTTTGACATCCCGTGGGATCCAGTCGGTAATGGCTCTAGTACAGTGGTTGTCTCCAAATCGCATTACATGTCCAGCCCATCTGATTTTCGATGCCTTGGCAAATGAGACAGAGTCCCTGATTCTGGAATAGCAACGTAGGTCGGAGCTCTGGATTCCTTCTCTCACTTGAGTGAGGCATGTTATTCCAAACATAGCTCTTTCCATTCCTCTCTGGCAGACCTGAATAGCATTCTCATCCTGCTTTCATAGGGCCCAGGTCTCTGAGGCATATGTTAATGCAGGGAGAATGGTGGAGTCAAAGAGATGTGCCCAGAGATGTAAGTTCTTTGTCCTTTTAGCTATTTCTTCAGTGCCTTTGACGGCATTCCATGCCGCTCCCTTCCTCCTGCGCAGCTCAGGTTTTAGGTCGTTCATCATGTTGACTTCTCGAACCTAGATACACATAACTGATGCATTCAGAGATGTCTGTTCCATTGAGAGTGAATGGGGCCTCTGGAACTAGTTCATTTTTCATGAACATTGTTTTGTTTAGATTCAGCTGTAGACCTATCTTTCCACATTCTCTGTCGAAGTCAGCCAGCATTTGTGCTGCTTGGCTAATGCTTGGTGTTATTAGAAAGATATCATTGGCAAAGCGGAGGTGGTGTAGTTGCCGATCATCTGTCTTCACTTCCATTCCTTCCCATTCTAATTGTTGCATGATGTTCTTGAGGGTGGCATTGAAGAGTTTTGGTGAAATGGTATCACCCTGTCGAACCCCTCTTTTGACATGAATGATCACTTTCTTGTAGAATAGTGAGATCCTGGTGGTGAATCCGTAATACAGCTCATGAAGGATTTTGATGTATTGGGTTTGAATGCCCTTTTTTTTAGGGCTTCAATGTTAATTTTCTGTAGCCTCCATATCTATCAGTCCCTTGTTATAAGGTTAGCTCTTTGGCTGTAGTCCTGCTGACTCACACAGCTTATGCTCCTTGAGAATCCATTATCTTAGGCTATTTTTATTCCAAATAAGCCATTTATTACTTCTGAGTTGGTATCTAACAAATGTTGCTTCAGAGATATAGTACAATGGGCAAGGCACTTGCCTTGCATGCAGCTGACCCAAGTTTCATCACAGGCACCCTGTATGATCTCAGGAGTAATCCCTGAGAATACAGTCAAAAGTAAGCTCCAAGCACACATGGGTAGGAACCAAAACAAACAAAAACAAAAAAAATCTAGCAAATGTTTACTTAATGTCAAATCTAAGTGAGAGACAAATGGTATTGCTATGGATATTCCAATGACTATAGTTGCCAGGAAATTCTAACCTTGTCGGTACTACTCTTATCCATGTTTCTCTGATCTAGACATATTCTTCTTTATAAAACAATAAAGCACTGTTCCTAGGTAGGTCCTGGTGTGGTCTTATTATAGAATTAGGGTCTACCTCATTCTTCACGTGCTTCTTTAAAGGTTCCATAGAACCCCAAATTTAAGAATATTTTAAATAGATTTAGTGGATATATATATATAGGTATTTCTTTAGTATGTTTTATTTGACTCTAATTCTAGAAAATAAAGTAGATAGACCTAGATAAACAGTGATAGTTTTCTGTTTAGCTCTAAACATTTTTCAAATATGTGTTTCTGTATTTGTCATGCATCTCAGAATTATTTAATGGCCCAAATCATTGTAATAAAATATAACAGTGTCACTCACTGTATCGCTGTCTTCCTGTTCATCATCGATTTGCTCGAGTGGGCACCAGTAACATCTCCATATGTCCTGTCTCATGCAGGTAGAGCCCAAGGGCAGCTGCTTGCTCCAGGAACATCACTTGATCACTTGATCATTTGAATCCCATTATTCATCGATTTGCTCGAGCAGGCGCCAGTAACATTTCCATTGGACCCTATCACGTGCCAATGTAGCTCAATGGCATCTGGTTGATTCAGGAATATGAAGAGCCTCAAACCGTTCCTTCAGGGTCTTGACAAGGAAGTCTGACCATCTTGTGGGTGGGCGGTGACGTTATCTTTTGACATCCCGTGGGATCTAGTCGATAACAGCTCTAGTCCAGCAGTCATCTCCAAGTTGCATTTACATGTCCAGCCCATCTGATTTTCGATGCCTTAGCAAATGAGACATCGTCCCTGATTCTGGAATAGCGACGGAGGTCGGAACTCCGGATTCCTTCTGTCACTTGAGTGAGCCCTGATATTCCAAGTGCTCTTTGATTCCATTCTGGGAGACCCGAATAGCATTCTCATCCTGCTTTAGTAGGGCCTAGGTCTCTGAGGCATATGTTAATGCAGGGAGAACGGTGGAGTCAAAGAGATGTGCCCGCAGCCGGAAGAAGGACTAAAATGACTGTCTGTACTTTCAGTGCACGTACGCTGGCATCGGAAGCAATATATAATGAGGATCTGATGGTGCAAGCGTAAAGATCAAGTATGACATCATTGTTCTGACTGATATGTCATTGGTCTGACTGAGACGAGGAGGCATCAGTCGCATCATGCTTATTTGACACCAGAGAAGAATTGTTCCTTGGAACATGCGACAAAGAGACGTTGGTGGTGTTGGTGTCCTTGTCAACACGAACATGGCCGCCAACATTGATTCATTTGAATGCCTAACAAACCGGATAGGATGATTACACTCAAAGAGATGTGGTCCACTGCCAGCAATTTCTATCTACATTGTCTAGGCACCAACATCCACATACAAAGAAGATGACATTAAGAAATTCTACATGGAACTGGAGGAGCTCTATAAAAGATCACACCTTCTACAAGGTCATAGTCGGTGATTTTAATGCCAAGATAGGACCGAGAAGATTGGCTGAAGAACTCCACATTGGGACCCATGGCCTAGAATGGAAGGAACAGGGTGAAAGACTATCTGAGTTATCATGTCCATAAAGACCATACATGGGAACTCACAGTTCCAGAAGGCTGAAGCGAAACGTTGGACATGGGAATCTCCTGGTGGACAGGTCCACAATGAAATTGACCACATCATCTTCAATCAACAGTTTTGTCTGACCGATGTTGCTGTCATCCCCCAAATTCCAAACATGATCGGACCATCATCTCCTTCGTGCAAAATTCTACTTCCCACAATGTTGCAGGACACCTAAAAGTCTAGGCCTCTGCATCTGCCCTGGATTGCCTCCTGCCAGTCACTTCATAAATAGGGGGGATAGTCTGAATGTGGCACTCTTATCTGACCATGTATTCTGTACTGGCTGGTATAAATATTCTCTCATGCTACCACAATCATTGTGGGACTAGCTAGATCTTACCAGCATATTTGCCTGGCCATGTTGGATCTCTAAGTATTAGACCGAGAGAAATGCTGTTTGCCTCCAAGCAAGCAAGCATGGCTCCCTGATAATTCAAAGGCAACTAAAATACAAAACTACCGTGAAGTAGACGAGACTCTTGTGAAGGCTTGGAGAAATATTTAACTGGCATTAGTATTAGTCTTTGGTTACAGAAACATGCCATCTCAGAAACCCCCTTCTCTACCCTATAAAGGCGATTCCAGGCAGATCTTGGCTTAAGATATTAGGTGAGGTGCTGGGAGAAATTACCTGAGGGCATTTGATCCTTCCTGCCAGGGGAAGTTACATTTAGCTTATAGCTTCTCCCAGCTCTGCTAGGAGGCTTTTAATTAGCTCTGGGTCCTTGTAAACAACCAGATGAAGTCCTGAAGTTGATACATTCTATGGAGCTGTTTTCCTGCTTTCATCTCTAGATAGCTCAGCCCAGAATGGGCTGGGCTGGGGAGTTTGGGCAGATTTCTAGCTATAAAATAATCTGCAAGAAGAAAGACGCTCGCTCTTTTTTTCCCTTTTGCCATTTCGGCTTCCCTTGGCGCTTTTGCTTCTCGGTCCTCTCCATTCTCTGCCACGTGGTGGCAGCCATCTTGGCCTACACCTGGCTGGGGCCTAGCTGGGAACGCAGAGTCCAGAGGTTTTCTCTGCTCTTGGATTGTATATTGGAACCTGTGATAGTAAAGCCCTTTTAAAACTGCATCGGATTCCTGAGTCTTCATCCATTCCCGCTGGCTTCGAGGTAGAAGGGAACTCGCTTCCCGACACTGTAGGGGACTCCGGTGGCGCCTCCCCGACACCACAACAGGGAAAAAAGGCTGCAAAGTTTAAGAAGAGAACTCCCAGAACAACCACCAACTGGGAACTCTTTGGCACCATTGCAGCAACATGGGAAGATACCATCATTGACGACATTGATGAAGAATACAACCAACTGGTTCAGCACCTCCATGATTGTGTGAAGAATGCCGAGGGAGAGAAAGACACAAAAGGACGCCTGTCTTCAGAAATTCTCGAGCTCATTCGCCAACATGGCAAGGCCTCAAGAGACCAAATGCTAACATTCAAGCTTGCTAAACTGTGCAGAGAAGCGATAAAAGAAGACCTCAAAGACAGAAGAGCAGAAATACTGGAAGATGCAGCAGAAGCCGGGAAAAGCATTTGCACCTCCTGCCTGTCCTTTGCCAACTATAAGACCAAGATGACTGCACTCCGACGCCCTGATGGATCTATCACATCTTCCAGAAAGGCAATGGAAAAGATTATCCATGATTTCTACTCAGAGATCTTTGATAGCCACGTCCACCTGCCCACATACCAAATTCCACAGGATGGATATGTCATTCCCATCGTTCTCCCTTCTGAAATCCAACATGCCATTTCGTCGGTAAGGAAGGGAACAGCATCAGGCCCAAAGTCAGACCTAAACACCTGAAGAATCGCCTGTCAGTACTCATCAATACACTAGCTCGGCTCTTCACATACTCCCCTGTCTGAATGCAAGGTGCCCTCCCAATGGAAAACCAGCAGACAGTTCTACTGTTCAAGAAGGGAGACATTCACGAGATTGGCAACTATCTCCCCATCTGCCTGTTGTTCGTCATCTACAAGCTGTTCACTCGAGTCATCCTGAACAGGATTGGCAGAACACTAGATAAAGGACAACCATGCTAGCAAGCTGGCTTCTGGAAAGGATTCAACACAATCGACCATATCCACACAGTAACCAATCTCATTGAGGTTTGTAGGGAGTACAAGATGCCGCTCTGTCTTACAGAAAGCCTTTGATTCTGTGGAGACTGAAGCAGTCATCGAAACCCTAGCCAAACAGGGTGTTCAAACCCAATACATCAAGATCCTTCGTGAGCTGTATTATGGATTCACCACCAAGATCTCACCATTCTACAAGGAAGTGATCATTGATGTCAAAAGAGGGGTTCGACAGGGGTGATACCATTTCACCAAAACTCTTAAGCGCCACCCTCGAGAACATCATGCGACAATTAGAATGGGAAGGAATGGGAATGAAGATAGATGGTCGGCAACTACACCACCTCCGCTTCACCGATGACATTGTTCTAATAGCACCAAACATTAGCCAAGTGGCACAAATGCTGGCTGACTTCAACCGAGAATGTGGAAAGATAGGTCTACAGCTGAATCTAAAGAAAACAATGTTCATGAAAAGTGAACTAGTTCCAGAGGCCCCATTCACTCTCAATGGAATAGGCATCTCTGAATGCATCATTTATCTGTTTCTAGGTCGAGAATCAACATGATGAACGACCTAAAACCTGAGCTGCACAGAAGGAAGGGAGCAGCATGGAATGCCTTCAAAGGCATCGAAGAAATAGCTAAAATGATAAAGAACCTCCAGAAACATAAAGAGCCTCAAAACATTCCATCAGGTCATGGGAATGAGGTCTAAAAGTGTTACTGGTATTTGGCATATCAAATACGACATAGGTAGCTGGCCAGGCTCTGCCGTCGGGTAGCATACTCTTGTAGTCATCTCTAAATCCAGCATTTATTGATGAACCATGTGGTTGAGCTGGGCTTTGATAGACTGGTCTGCTGGGTGGAGTTCTGTGGAGGGGGAGTCCGGATGTGGAAAATGGAGGCCCTCATGGAATGGGGGGGTCATCTGTCTTGTTGGGAGGCTCTGCTGGGGTGGCCGGCCAGGGCTAGAACCCACCATCCCTCCCAGGCGCCACATGAGCGGCTGAGCACAGGGAGAGCCAGTAGCAGCTCTGCCCCATGTCTGTGAGTCTCTGGATCAGCATACCTGGGCCGTATTTTAAAAAAAGACTGCTGCAGGCTGGATCTCGATGAGCCAGGCTGTGATAGTTGGTCTGCTGGGTGGAGTTCTGATGAGAGGGAAGTCCGGATGTGTAAAATGGAATCCCTTATGGAGTGGGGAGGTCGTCTGGCTTATTGTGAGGCTTTGCTGGGGTGGTGGGCCAGGGCTAGAACCTGCCATCCCTCCCGGTGCCTCATGAGCAACTGGGAACAGGAGCGCAGACTCATATATAACATGAAATTTGAACACATAGACGTAATACTCACCTAAATTTCACTGTGTTCTTTCAAATAGAAGGTGTTTTATAAAACCTGGTTATTTGAGAACTGATAGTTAAGGCATTTTCCTTGCATGTTGTCACCCCAGGTTCATCCCCAGCCCCACCTAGAGTCCCAGAACACTGCTGGGGGTGATCCCTGAGAGTAGAAGTAGGAGTTAGGCCTGAACAGAGCCAGCTTTAGCCCCAAACCAAGCAAAAATGATAAGGGTGGTTATTTAAATTAAGAATTTGTTATAAATACTTTATATTGCTATCATGTGTTTTAAGATTCATGATATTTCTTATTTGTACTTGCCCTCTGTACTTCTCCCACCATTTGGCTTTCTTGCCTTTGTTATTTGACTGTTTTAAATTTTTTGTTTACATTACCATGTACCCTACTGAAGAGTTTGGCAAAACTATTTTTTTCAGATTGTTAATATATTTCACTGCAGGTTTGTAAATTTTCAATTTCACTTTTATACCATCTGTGGAGAGAAAATTACTCACACAGATACTAGAAATTGTTTGGGGCCTTGATTTGCATTAGATAAGGTAACTTGTTACAGACTCAATTTGAGGATAAATAGCTTCTTTTATATTCCATTTTAAAAAGAAACACCAAAGTCTGTTTTTGTTCAGAACCTTTATTGCATTTAGCTTCTGTTCTCATAATCCATCAAAATTACTAGTTGGAAGATCAAACAATAAAAATAAGCATTCCTGTTTAGGCGCATACTGTTTAAATAAGGGCATCAGCCCATCCACATGTGGCTCTATCTCCTCTCCACTTCTCTGGTTTCCTGTATACCCAAGTCAGTGTCTATCCCAGTCTCTGAACTCTGAAAAATGGATGACAAAGCACTCTATTTTTTGGATGACAACTTTTTGTAACTGTATTCAATCTAAGCCTGATATTTTTGTTGGGTTTTAGGCTCTTTTTTTAATAGAATTCAATGTATAAACTTTGTTTTCATTAGATGTCATGCCTATGGTTGGCCACAAAAAGGAACAAAGAAACCCAGAGCAACTGAGACGAACCTAAACACAGGAAGGTTATGACTGTGTCTCCGCTGTCACTTTTGGTGAGGTGCAGACCTCACTTTCAAGTAGTTTCAAATATCCTCAGCCAGAGACAAACCCTCAGATAAGGTGGATAAGTACCTGAGTGTGGTGCTTGTCACAGATGTGAGCTGTCTACCAGCATTTCTTATTTTCCATTAGGACGTCCGCTTTGACCAGAGGCTTTAACTCCTCATTCTGAATAATAACAGCAATAAGATCGAGGATTGTGGTGTACAGAGTGTACACACAGGTTCTTTCAGTTGAGATGAAGTGTATGTAGATGAATCACTGCATACTTGGGCAGGTGCTTTGATTTTGGATTTGTTTTTCAAATTTCATAAAAATTGAATTTTTTGCTGGGTAAGAGGGTGTTTAAATTGATTGTCCAAAATTAAGACAAATTTTTTTCCTTCCTTCCTTCCTTCCTTCCTTCCTTCCTTCCTTCCTTCCTTCCTTCCTTCCTTCCTTCCTTCCTTCCTTCCTTCCTTCTTCCTTCCTTCCTTCCTTCCTTCCTTCCTTCCTTCCTTCCTTCCTTCCTTCCTTCCTTCCTTCCTTCCTTCCTTCCTTCCTTCCTTCCTTCCTTCCTTCTTCCTTTTCCTTCCTTCCTTTTCTTTTTCCATCCATTTGCTGGAATACGATGTGTAAGAATTTAGTACCAGTATTCCCACCTTCTGTTGGAAGAAAGTTCTCTAGGGTGAGAAATTTTGTAACATCTTTTATCCACAAAAGGGTGCAGCTCTTCATCAATGGCAAAATGCAGTTCTCACAGAATGTGACAATTTATGCCTTTAGCTTCTTATAGTGTTAACAGGGCTGCAGGGCGTAAATTCTCCTGATGTCAAGACAGGACTAGCCCTCATGACTTCAGCCATCCCATCCCATGTGGCTCTGGTCAGACCAAATCTGTTCAATACAAGCAGATGCTCATAGACTTCTCAAACCAATGACTTTGTGGAGCTGTTTTTGGTTAAGGCTGCAATAATTAAAAACACCTTTTCCACCAGTTCACCCACGCAGGCAGCATCTAGAGGCTCCTTGCCCTTTCCTGCTCTGGTGCTCACAAAAGTAGGTCCAGAGAAGGGTAAGCGTGGCCCAAGCCGCATTCCCTTGGCCACCGGTTTCAGAAGACATCTGTAAATCATTTTGCGAACTGAAAAGAACAAATTCACCACAGCTCAACTCTCTGGAGTTGAGTTGATGTTTCCTGTTTTGAAGATTTCCTTGGTATCTCACACACCAACTGTGAAATACCAGCTGCTCTCAGTGACTTGGATTTATGGGCCCTTTGATCAATTCTTTTGCCCAATTTCTGTATATCTGAGAGGAGGCTCACATCATCCTCTTATGCAAATCTAAGATTTGATTTTTAAAAAAATTCAGTCTTCAAGCAAGTACTATAAACAGAGCTCTGTCTTTGTTTCCATATTTAATTCGAGTTAATAGTAGGGCTTTTCTCTTTAATGATAGTATATCTTCTAGTGCTTTGACACTCAGCGTAATGGGGGAATATCGCCAACAGATGAAAATAGTGTGACTTATCTTAGATTCTCACTTGGTGCTAATTCATTTCATTTGTAATCTCAGTAGGCAAAAAGTAGAGTGGGGTAGTAAATGAGAAGAAACAGTCGCAGGTGGTGAACTAAATCGCCCCATGTCAGTGCAGGTGGAGAGCGATGGACCCAATTTCCATTGGGCTGTTGTGTTTTCCTTCTTTGTAGAAGTTCTTAAGAGCTGGTTTGGGCTTGCGTATGCTTATAGGCATTCAGACTCACAATAATGTACTTGGTTTGTCTAAAAGCCAAAGCAGCTGAACAAATATCTATCGGTTTCATGGTATTGTGCCATTTGTGTGTCATGTGCTGATGAGGCTTAACAAATATTCCTATACTAGTCCTGACATTCATCCCATGAAAATCCTTATTTAACCTCTGATCAAATATTTCCAAAGAGAGGGTGCTTACTATTTTGGAGAGCAGGCTTATTTCACTATTAGTTTTATTTGTGGAATGTTTCATTTCATGAATGAGGCCAGGTTTTGTTTCTCTGCAGCATCATCTATTGATAGCTCTAATGAATGAATAATTCCTGAGCTCTGGATCTTTTCACAGATGGCCATAAGATGCTCTTGGTGATTCAGGCTTCATACAGTGTTCTCCAAGCTTGTTGTGTTATGATTTTCTTTAAGAAAACCCTTTTACCTATTTTCTTCCATTTCCCCATATGCCTGGATCATGAAATTTTTTGCTGTTATTGATTTACTGGGTGTCTGTTTATATACTCTGCATACAGTCATGCTTTTACAATAAAAGTAAGTCTTTTGCTCTTCACAAACAAAGTTATCCCTCTGGGAGGAGGGCTAGAACTCCCTCAGAGTGCACGGTCTAGTGGGAATGCCAGACACCTGAACAAATACAGCTAAGTCCTGATATATATGCTAGATCACCCTCCCTTCTACCTTATTCCTTGCACTCTCTGGTTTCCATACCTTGTGCATATTTCTGGAAAGACTATCATATTTCATTTAAATCATTTGCTTGGCCCTTTGTAGTGTTGAGTGATACACTCTCCCCTTGAAAAGTAAAGTCTGCCAGGAACCTGTGAATGTATCCTTATTTAGAAAAAGGGACTTTGCAGAGAATTTTGGAATGAGATCACCCTGGATTACTGGGCTAAGCCCTAAATCCAGTGTGAAGGGTCTTTATGAAAGAAAGGCAGAAGACATTTTGATGTAGACACAGAGGCAACAGTGAGTGGAGACAGAATGTAGTGATGTGGCTATAAGCCAAAGAATGCCAATAGTCCCTGGAATCTAAAAAAAAGTTCTCTTCTTGAGTGTCTCTGGACCTTGATTTTAGGTTTTTGAGATTCAGACGCTTGAGAGAATAAACTTTTACTGTGTTAAGGGATGATGATTTCTTTTTTTTTTTTTTCTGTTTTTTTTATTGAAACACCATGGTTTACAAAGTAAAAAAGGTTTTCATAATACAGTTTTAGAAAGATTCATACTTCAACACCACTCCCACCACCAGTGTGTTCCCACCATCAGAGACCCTCATTTCCCACCACCTCCGATCCCCATGCCTGCTCCCTCAGCTGGCACTAATTATATTGACCATTAAAGCACGTACATGGCAATGTTATTAATAAATCCATTTCCCCCTCTGATTAGTTATGGATGAATCTGGCCAAATTCTGTTCTTGAAGTTACTTTCTGAGTTTCTAGAAAATGGTTGCTTTCTACAAGTTTGAGATATTGCGCTGCGTGACTCAGGGAGAGCCAGATGGCAGTTCTGCCCGTGTGTGTTTCTGCATCATGGCCCACAGCCCCGAAGCAGTTCATGGGCTGGTCCACCAGGCCTCCCTGATGGGAAAGAGGTGGGGAAAAGGGACCCTAGCATGATTTTGTAATTTGTTGAGACTGTCACAGGAACAAATACCTCCTTTACCCCACCCTGTTAACCTAAAAGCCTAGTGTTTTATTCATCAGTACCTTCTCCACATGTAGCTTGGCGATTGGAGATGATGAGATGCTCAGTTTACGCTTACATTGAGGAACAATGAGTGAGAAGCAACTCAGCATGCTTTCTTCTGCTAGGTGGCCCTGAGTGTATCTGATGACCAGGACTATGTGCTGTAAATCTCTTCTCACTATCCCCAGCAGTCTTATTCTGTGCAGATCAAATAGTCCTGTAGTTTGTGTTATCATGTTCAGAAACATGCATTTAAAAAACCAAAAGTGTGGGGTCAAAGCAATAGTGCAGTGGATAGGGCACATGACCAACCTGCATTTGTTCCCTGGCATCCCATATGGTCCCTTGAGTCTGCCAGGAGTGATTCCTGAGTGCAGAGCCAGGAGTAACCCCTGAGCATCACCAAATGTGGCCCTCCAAACAAACAAAGAAAACACAAAAGGTAAAAATATCAGCTAGTAAATATTATATAGAGTCTTCTGCAACCAGCATGTACTTGCTCCCTTTTATAAAATAACATGCCATGAGCAGATCTCAATGTCAGTAAATGTAGCTACACATAATTGTTTTAATAGATGCCTGATTTCTATGGTGTGGTTTGCTATGCTTTATTTAACCAATATCTATTGATGAATGCTAATGTCCCTCTCAAATTGGAATAGTCTTTTTGACAAAAAGTGTAGTAAATCCATTCACACTAATACAGTGGGTCTGTTATTACATTTTATTTAAACTCCGCACTTATATTAATGTGGCAGATGACTTCAATAGCTTTATGATGTACTTGCATCTTTTGATTGCTATCTACATTTAACTTGTAATCAACTGAAAAAACTCTTATGTCTTTGAACATGGAGAGGTTTTGAAGTGGAAGGCCCCTGACTTTTGTTTGAGAGATTTGTATTATAGGTTTTTAAATAATATGGGATTTTTTAATAACTGTAATCGTAGCTTAGACTAGTTCAGGTTTCTGCATTTAAACAAAACTTAGTATCATTTTTCTTACATTATCGATCTCTCTCTTTGGTTCTAGGTCCTCACAAATATAAGGCATATACATTATACAAACCAAACCCCCTGCCACGTTTAACACTCTACAGAAGGGGATGAAGTGTTTACTACTCTAAGGTGAGAGACTGAACTTCCACACTCCCCTCAGTTCTTCCATGATTTTTATTAAACTCCTAATGGACATCTTATTTTTCATTATTTCCTCACAAACAATAATTCTGTCTGATCAATTGTACTGGCTTTTGTCTTGGCCCATTCCGACAGGGCTTGCACCTAACTTGGACTCAAATTCCTATAATAGGTATTCCAGAGTCTGATGTGCAACATAAGAAGTGCTCAATAACTGCCAGGAGTAATTCCTGAGCTCAGAGCCAGGAGTAACCCCTGAGCATCACCGGGTGTGACCCAAAAAAAGCAAAAAAAAAAAAACTTAAAAGAAAAGAAGTGCTCAATAAACATTTGCTGTTTTAAATTGAATCTCCCCTCACCCCCCAAGAACATAGTGCATGGTGAATACACACACCCTCTTAGCAACCCATACTCCCTCTTACCCTCTTGCCTGAGTTACCTATTCTATGGTCTGTTCAGGAATTCACAAGGGATTAATGTCAAGTTCCAGAGATTATATCTGCCTTTACCCCTTTTCTTAAAAGCGGGGAGATGGAGGAACTTTGTGCAGGAAGTGGACTTGGAACTAGAGTTGATGGACAAGCATAATTTGAGTGGAGAGCAGGAAATAAAGAGGCCATTTGGAAACCAGAGTATCTTCATAGTAAATGGTGATGGGAGACAGAATTGTTCACAGACCCAGCAGATTATTTTGTGTGAGTGAGATCTTTGCTGGTAGTGCTCTGGTACAAACTTGAAAAGTTGGCATTGCAAGCAGAGGGCCTCATCCCAGGGAGTACGTATCTGGAGAAAGGCATGGGAAGATAGACTATCCTCTGTTTTCTATACCATTCTCATTTTCAGATTTTTCTGGTGTTGCCCAATAAAGATTTTTACAAATTCTACATTTTATTTATGTATGTATGTATGTATTTATTTATTTATTTTTGCTTTTTTGGGTCATAACTTGCAACGCTCAGGGGTTACTTCTGGCTCTGCACTCAGGAATTACTCCGGGCAGTGCTCGGGGGACCATATGGGATGCTGGGGATCGAACCCAGGCCGACACAGGCTGGCGCTGCAAGGCAAACGCCCTACCGCTGGGCTATAGCTCCGGCCCCTCAAATTCTACATTTTAAAAATTTGAATCACATGTATGTGAAATAAATTTATTGTTATCATACTTGTCTTTTGTTTTAGTCTTGGGAACACGCTAGCAGTGCTGAAAGCTTATTTCTTTTTTTTAAAGTATTTTATTATACCACTGTGAGATATACAATTACTAAGGTATACAATTAAAAAGTTCATATTTGGGTCTGGTCATACAATGTTCCAGCACCCATCCCTCCACCAGTGCCCATCTCCCACCACCAACGTCCCTGGTTCCCTCCCCCCATCCCCAGACCACCTCCATGGCAGGTTCTTTATTTCTTTCCCTTCTCTCTCTCTTTCTCTTTTCCCTTCCCTTCCAGACTATGGATTACAGAACATACATTAAAGGGTTGTCATGTGTATCCTTTTGCCTCTATTTAATGCTCAGTTCTAGGTTGGCATTAGTACCCTCGACAATTGTTAGCACCCTGTTCCATTTTCTGTCTTACCTAGCCTCTGATTCCCATACATTTGTGATAATTTCCACATTTGACAAGACCTCCTGATACATGTTTCACTTGACCTTGAATATTGGTATCATAATATGTACATATATATTTATGTCATGCAAATAAATGCAGTCATTCTGTATCTGTCTCTCTCCTTCTGGCTAATTTCACTCAACATAATCTTCTCCATGTCCATCCATTTATAGGCAAATTTTATAACTTCATTTTTCCTAACAGCTGCATAGTATTCCATTGTGTAGATGTACCAAAGCTTCTTTATCCAGTCATTGATTCTCGGGCACTCTGGTTGTTTCCAGATTCCGGCTATTGTGAATAATTGAGAGCTTATTTCTAACTGCATTCAGTGATCAGTTCTGTGGGACTTTTGAGGTCATATGCTGGAGTCAAGAAGTGAAACTTACCCACTATATTCTCTCTGGTACTATCACTATTAAAAAAAACACTATTTCAAATTACACAAAAGTCACAACTGTTGATACAATTCTAGAGTTTAAGTTGGTTAGATAACAAAGATCCAATATTAAAATAAATAAGTTTAAAAAATCACATTTTTGTGAGAATCATTATATGTCACCATGGGCTTGTCAGATGCCCTACTCTAAGAATTTACTAAACTTTTTGTTGAGCCTGGAGTCAACAGGAGTGAGGAGGAATTGCTGGCCAGGGGAAATCGGTTGATCTTCCATGCACATATTCATCTCAGCTGAAGTGCCGTGGTCATGTCCACCCACACTCAGGTGTAAATTCTCAGACTGGTGAGTCCAACAGAGTCCCAACTCTATAGACTCCCAGGAAGGGAGTGGAGCCTCAGGACCTGTTTACAGGCTTAAGATTTGGGTATAGACCCTCTGTGTTACCTGAGACATACCTCATGGGTTTGGGTCGGGATCACAAATTTGATTGCTCCACAACAGATTCTAAGAAATCAGCATATAGGGATTATATGCAGGACTTCTCTAGGGATTAACATCTGTACAAGGAAGAAATGGGCAGAAAGAAATTAGTGGAGATGACATCCCAACAAAGGCCTTCACTGAGCCTCTTAGGGAACTTGGGGAACTTGGAAGATGCCACAGGGTGGTCCTGACTTGTGCGTGAGACCTTTATACACTTACAGTAATTCGTTATTGGATGTCAGCTGCCTCTGAAAGAAGTGTCAAATTTGGCCCAAAAGCTTCCTTTCAGCAGAAGAAATTCTCAAAGATGGCCAACAGCTTAGAACTGCCAAGTGGCCATGTCCCCAGTAGCTGGGGAGTAAGGCCTTCCTTTCCCAAAAGGGATCTGTAGATGGTATCCCAGCTTTCCCACAGTTATAACTTGGAGGCCATGTATGATAGGTCTGGGACATCAGAACTTTTTATCAGCTTAAAAAGGAAAATGTAGCATGGGATCTTGATGCTTGTCTTGATGGAAAGTTTTCCTGGCCATGTGGCTCAGTGTAAAGCACTTTCCTTTCAAGTATGAGGCCCTGAGTTTGATCCTCAGCAGTGAAAAAAAAAGCAAAAAATAAATAAATAAAACAAAGCAAATAAAAAAGTGAAGGAAGAAATAGGAAAGAAAGGGAGGGAGTGGTCAAGACTTGAGTTCTTCTGTTCTCTGAATCCAATTATTCTGAGCCTGATTTGGGGGTGAGGGGAAGGCAATGGTGAATGAGTGAATGCAGTTATCGGTGAACCAGGCTGTGCAAATCTAAGGAAGACTGAGACAAGAAAATAGAAGGACCTCTGTGAATATCTGTTAGACAGGCTTGCCTGTTTATTCTAGAAAATTCTGTCCCTCAGAACCCTGCAGTTTAGAAGGCTATCAATAACAGTTAAGCAGTCAAATCTACTCATCACATGCAAGCATACAATTTAAATTTGAAGAAGTATGTGTCAAAGAATTGATGCAATTTTTTTCCTTAGATCTAAAATAATATTCTTTCACTGGGAGATTTCCAGAGGGCTGTTTCGTATTTTAAGACCAGGACTAGAACTTAAAAAATAAATTTGTAATTTTAATTTATTTACTCCTTGAGAAACTTATTCCCTCTATAGATAGTTCAAAGGGATGTTTGACTTAATACCATTTGGAAGGTGGGGAATTATTTAGATTAAGTCCCAGAATTATTCTCCTGAGGAAGCTTTCCCCTTTTAAAAAATAAAGTAAGCAATAGGGAACTCATATTAGAGCATGTTCTGATGTCAGCATCGAATGTGTCACAACATTTGGCTCATCCTTGCAAATTATGAAATTTTTCTAATTCCTAGAGTTTCTTTTAACAGCTGTTGTTTGTTTTCTCCATGACATTAACTCTGTTCCTTCTGCCTGGTCCTGAACTGGAAATGTCAGAGTTCCAGTAGCAACACAGTGGCTTCACTTTCACATGGGACCCCTTTCACAGATGAGAATGTCTATTTCTCTGCAGTGGGGGTGACTGCATGAAATGGTTGGGAGGTTGCGGTTTGTGAAAACACAGCTGTAGGGGCATCTGGACAGCACACTTTCAAAATGAGGTTATTTCATAATTGCACCAACTCTGTCCAAGAAAAGAGAGCACATTCAAATTCCCTGTAATTCAAACCACTTGTGATCCAAGCACTCCATCCTGAGCCAGGAGGCCAGGTCTCCTTGAGTGATTGCTGAGTTTCAAACTCTCTGAGTTGGTCAGCTTGATTCCCAAATTGCATGCTAGTCTTGCTGCCCTGGCTATCAGGGTTACAAGGAGAGGAATTTTGGGCTAGAGTGATAAAATGCTGTCCTGAGTTGGGCAAAATGCATGTGTTAATTACCTAAACACTCCCACTGGTCAATATGGAGGTTCATCCATATGGTTTCAATTCCACATGGGCAAAACAGGGCCATGCAGGTGACAGTGTGACTTGGTATAAGAAGAAGGCTTGGGAATTCAAGCAATCTGAATGTGTCTCACTGTTGGCACATTACTGTCTTAAACAAGTCATTTAAGTTGTCTGTATACCAGATTCCTTATTTACAAAGCCATCCTAACCAGACTCAACTTGTGTGGAAATGGTGAGAATCAGAGCTAATATATACTCCACCTAAAACTGAGCCCCTAATAGTCACTCAACACATAGAAGTTATTATTATTGGCTGTTACCATCTGAAGTCTAAGAACAGGCCCTACTGTTGAATCTAAATCCCTTTTATGCTTGTCTCATGCCCAATCAGGAACAGCTTGCTGACAGCATCCATCTTTTTGACTCATAAGTTGCCTGGAATCTATGTTTTTTTTCCTTATGGGTTCCCAAAGGTCTGCTAGATTTCCTGGCACTGAGATGGCAATTCAGGCCGATCCAGGTATAGAACAAAGCTGTGCCAATGGCCACACTCCATATACACAAGACTTTCCAACTGGGCCATCTATATGGCAGTCATGTGTGTCAGTCCCATAGGCCTCACTCACTAGACAGCTGCATAAATTGCTTTAAACATTAGGTTATTTATGGCATAGCTAGGCCTAACTTGGGCCCAATTCTTGTTCTCATCTCTTAAATGATAGTATTAGTGTTTGGGAAAGGTGTGTGGGACAGGAAGCTGAATTACACAGAATTCAAATGTTGCCAGGCATGGGCTCACTCCCACGACCACACTGGACCATGTAAACTCATTGTGAGCTCTGTAATTCCAGGTGCCAAAGTGGCAAAAATTGCCCTCAGCGAAAGCAGCCCCCTGGGTATGGGCCGTGGCTAGCCCCAGAGAAATCATGTGTATTTCTGTAATGTTCATATTTTGAGAGCCCTCCATAGGGAAGGATGGCAGTCTTTGTTACCTGAGAAGTAGAATGAAAATATTCATGAGTCCCTATGACCATTTCCAAATCATGTCTCTTCATTTGATCCTCCTTTTCATTCTTATCCTTCTTATTTTCTTATATTTTGAGGTACACCTGACAGTACTCAAGGCTTACTCCTGGCTCCACACTCAGGGGTCACTTTTAGAGAGAGAGAGGTTCAGGAGACCATATGGAGTGACAGGGATTAAACCCAGGTCACCTGCATGAAAGGCAAGTGCGCTATACTCTGTATTATCTATGCTGATTAGTTTTCTTTACTTTTCAAGTCACAGCAGCATATTGGAACCACATTTAAATGGAAGAATTTTTGCTAATTTTCTGCTTCATATTCTCCCTATCCCTAGTCAATCTCATGTCCTTTTGCAGCAAGGAAGGAAAAAAAGTGTCTTTCTTGGTCCTGGTCTTAGTCCCCCTGGATGGAAGGGACAAGAGAAAGAGGTGTGAACTCTTTTGTAATGCTTTTTTGTTTTAAAGCCATAGGATTGACCCCTGGATGTGTTTGAGAGATAAGGGGTAGAGATAATATGAGGTGCTGGGGCTTAGGACCAGGGTTGGCCACACACAAGGCAAATCAATTCACTATATTAAAACTCTGGCCCCGGAAGTGTGAACTTGCATCATTTTGTTTTCCCTCCAAGTCTTTATGCCCTCTAAACTAGCTGAGAAAGTATACCCTAACTGGCCCAGGGAACTAAAATTAAATGCAATTTATATGCAACACATTCAGTGTTGTGCCAGAGACAGAGTGAGAACTGGTAATGGTATACATACAATTGGAGTTCTTACCATGCCCCTCTTCTTTTCCAATGTCATGTTTAGACTCTAGTCAATCAATCTTCTATCAAATGAATGTTTGCTCTACTACTTAATCACCATGTGCATGTGTCTTACACTGTGTTGTTCATTGGGGAGAGAGAGAGAGAGAAAGACCGAGAGAGAGAGAGAGAGAGAGCGCTATAAATTTGGTTTCCTAACGGTCAGCTCTGGAGTTATGGCATCCCTTCCCCCAAATCAATTTTTATTTTATTTGCATTTCAAATTGTATTTACTTAGTGTGTTTTATGCTGTTGACTCTAGCCAAGGCCTTTTAACTTGTAGACTGGTATTGTATGGAGATGGGATTAACCAGATGGTATTAATCAGATGGGAGAGTGAACCTTTAATTTCCCTGAAAAGTGTGTAAATAATCAACCATCTGTGATTGGATACTACATTTAAAATTTTTTTTGTTGTTCTGGAGCCATACCTAGAGTTGCTCATCGTTTTATTCTTGACTCTTTGCTCTGCTATCACTCTTGAGGCTGATTACTGTGTTTCCAAAAGCCAGATAAGGTCCTGAGTATCAAACTTGGTTGGCCATATGAAGGGCAAGAGCCCTACCCACTGCACTTTCACTCTGGCCCTGGAATGCCATATTTTAAGTGTAACTTTTTTTTTTTTTTTTTTTGCTTTTTTGGGTCACACCCGGCAATGCTCAGGGGTTTCTCCTGGCTCTACACTCAGGAATTACTCATGGCGGTGCTCGGGGGACCATATGGGATGCCAGGGATCGAACCCGGGCGGCATGGGCTGGCCGCGTGCAAGGCAAACGTCCTACCCGCTGGGCTATCGCTCCGGCCCCTTAAGTGTAACTTTTGACCTTCAGAGTCTCCATGGGAAAGGTTAATATCAGGAACATACTAAGGAGATATATCTGTTTCTTTGTCCACATCTGTATGAAGATATATATCTGCTTCCAGAGATGTTTTAAAGAGAGTTCATTGTCTTCTTAGATCAGGGCAGAATGGCTGCTGGTTGAGGGTAAATTAACTGAATGGATTTGTTATTGTTTACTGCTCAGCATGTGTTGTTTCTCTGGTTTAAAATCCTGCAAGTATCCTAAATATCCTTTGGAAAAGCTGCTTTTATTCATTTTGGAAAAAACCCACACACATAGTGTGGGAGGAATTTTAACTTTTTAAAATGTTATGGGATGGGATAGGCAGATGGCTTTAAGGGCTGAAGTAACCGCTTCACACGGTGAGGCCCAGATTTAATCCTGAGCACATGGTCCTCTGAACACTGACGGGAACAACCTTGAACAATGATCCAGAGGTAGCCTCCAACCCCCTAGCACTGCCAAGTGTAAAAGTATATCCAAACACACACACACACACACACACTCACACACACACACACGAGCAATTTCTAATTGCTAATTAGCTAAGGCCATCACCTCATCTTTTCCTTCTGACTATAATTTTGGTTCTCAAAGAGCTACTTAATACATTAAGCTGGGGGAAAATACAGAAACCAAAAGGCTTTTGCAAGGAATTTCTGGAAAAGATATCTCTTTTCTTTTTCATAGAATCTACTAACTTTCATGGTATGAGGGCAAAGGAATGGAAACCGGCTTTAGTTTTATGATCCTAGGTAGAGCTGTTAGGTCCAGTTTTTGAGACCAAAAAAAAAAAAAGGGGTATTCTGGAGTTGACGTATAAAGACAAACTTCAGAGGGTTGGAGCATTACTAGAGTAGGTGAGGTGCTTGCCTTTCTTGTGACTGATCCGGGTTAATTTCTAGCATCCACATGGTCCCTCAAACCCACCAGGAGTGACCCTTGAGTGCAGAGCCAGGAGTAGGCCTGAGCAATACTGGGTGTGGTTCAAAAACAAACTAAATAAATTAAGACAAACTGAAAAAAGGGAGTGAAGAGAAAGGAGAGACTCCAGCTTCTTGGCAATATTGTTTGAGCTGCTAGATAAAATCTTTGCCGATGTCAGATGTATCTTTCCAATCTTGAGGATCAATACATTAACCTTCATGCTAATTTTTTGGTTTGAGTTGAAATTTGTATTAGTTAAGACATAAAGAGTCTAGTAGAAACTATGGATATTGAACTCTTCCTTAATTTCCACAAACCATCTCTATGTAAAGATAGACATAAGAATTACATTCCAAAGACACTCAAATTGCAATTCACAGGTGAATTATATTCTTCCCCTCTCAAACAGCTTAAGAGCCAACCCTGATAAAGGGTTTGGGTGTCTAGGAGAAGTGAAAACTAAATTTGTGCAAAAGGAGCTTGAAGTATTTATCAGTATTGTATGATTTGGGGGAATGAATTCCTCTTTCCAGAATGTTTTCATGAAATACGTCTCCTTGGGAAAAAAAAACCCAGGGACCATACAATGACTAATAGGCATCTTGCAATGTGCTCTGTCTTTTCCCCTTCACAGAAGTTAGTTTGTATTCAGAACACACACTCAAGTGGCCGCAGGTCCATGCTGGGCTGCCGGAGGAGGCAGAAAGACGTTTGTGATACAGCCAGGAGTGTAGGTTGCTGAGCCAAGAATGGAGTGTCTTTTATGTTTTTTGATAACTTTGAGAGTTCCCTTTCCTATTCCTTTCTCCTCATCTATTAATGAGCATGAACTACATCCTGGCCTTTAATCATTGATATCATTTCATATACACTTTTTCATTATCCTCATCCTTCTTTTGCTCCTATGAACATCTGTTTCCCCAGACCCACATTAAGAATTGAGTGTATACATGGCAGCTTTCCCTTCTCTGAGCCACAGAGCTAAATTTCCTATGCACCTTCAAGCATTAAATTGAAAATTAAGCTAAATGTACCATATTTTTGTTATAATTACAGTTTAGGGGAGGAAAGTCCTTATTAATTAGGTGTCCAAGAAAGTTATGCGGTCCACATGCTTTGGAGGAATGTATAGTCCGTAGTCATAAAATTTGGTAATAAAGGGACAGTGATGAGTGAAAGGGAAAAATGTAAATTAACATCTCCCAAATAAATCAAACAGTTTAGAAAACTGGGCCATTCCTGGCAACCACATGCAACTAGCTGTAATTGCCAATTTGAAAAGTCTGATTTTAGTTTCCTTAAAAAATTTTTTAAAAAACAAATAGACATGACTTAAGTCTTAATATTCTGGAATTATTTGACAGTCAAAGAGTTGTCAAGACTGCCATATTATAATCAAAATTATTCTAATTATTCTTCACAGGGTCTTTAGCCTTGGCCTGGATAATGACGGAAATTAGTGATTTTTAACCAGACAAGGTCCCTTCCTTCAAGGAATTTCCCCTCTCTGACTATCTGTTCTGGTCTGAGCTACATTGAAAACAATCTCTCTTCAATGACCCAGGAGAATCTTCTGGTAGATAATGATGATTGACAACACATTGCCAGGATTTTTTCTGAGCTAGGCTCTGCACTGCCCTCTTTAGATGACTAATTCTTTTCATTCTCAATCTTTAGAGGAGGTGTTTTACCTACCTCTTCTTTCTCAAATGTAAGCATGAAAAATATTAAGAAGGTATGACTTAAGTGAAAGAAAGCTAATTGTTCCTAAGAACAAAGATTGAAGACAAACAGTATGTATTAGATTTGTACATTTCTCAGAGACAACATTAGGGACTTGAATTCTTTCTGTTCTTTGCTCTTCTGTTCTCAATATGTGACATTCCTCTTCAACTGTCTTCCTTGTGGGTTACAAGACATCTGCTACAGTTTTGGAAGTGATATTTTGCAGGTGAATCCCCAGAGAGAGTG
Source organism: Cryptotis parvus (assembly GCA_021461705.1). NCBI lineage: Eukaryota > Metazoa > Chordata > Mammalia > Eulipotyphla > Soricidae > Cryptotis > Cryptotis parvus. Next base: position 58,053 of record JAJIBD010025666.1, read on the forward strand.
GGGACACACGCTGCCCTGACAGGCTATTTTTCTTTAAAGAAAGTTTTGGCTATATTGTAGAAGACTCTCATAGTAGGTGGAAAATAAATGGGGAGTGGTCACTGAGGACATCAACTATAGATGGATATTACGCTAACCCTCACTTTATTGATAAACTGAGACTGAGAATGACAACACATTGCCAGCTGCTAGAATGCGATGCAGCTGGAGTCTGAGCTAAGGAAGTTTCACTCTAGAGCACATGTTTTTATCCACTGTACTAAACTGCTTAATGATGTCAAAGACTTTTTTACCCTGAAGGCGGCTTTGGAGTTTGTGTAAGTAGAAAAATAGGTAAAAATTGTTTTTTTTGGCTTTTCTTATCTTTGTACATTTCCTTGAAAGTGTCTCCCTCTTCAGCATCCTGTTCTGATTTCCACATGCTGACAGGTAGCAGAGGTTTCTGGGAGACCCTGGGAGAGGCAATGAACTTGGTCTTGGAGTAGGGGATCACTTCACAGAAATTATGTAAGTCACTTGCATGATCACTGAAACCTAAAAATAATAAAAGTCAACCAGCCAGGTGTAGAAGGTGTGTATGTGTCGTGTGAGTGCATGTGTGCACACATGTAGCATTGTAGTTACTTGGGTAGAAAGAGCAACACACAAAAGTAGAAGAATGCTTGTCAAGGTGATAGCATAGTGAATGAGGCATGTGCATATGGCCAACCCAGGTCCCATCCCCAACATCACATACGATCCCAGGTGCAGCTTTCTCCACACACAAAGGAAGGATGTGTGTTTAATCAATACCACATTCATACACATGACACATTCATGAGCTTTTATTCCTATAGCCACTTGCATGATGCAAAGAGAGTAACTTATAAATAGTTAGATATCTTAATACATTATAACTTTAACCAAAATGTGATATTGAGATAATTTTGCTTTGTAACACTGAACATGTTTTAAGACTACAGTTTTGTGTGTCTTCAATTTATGTTTCCAAATCACACACACCACCACAATACAAATATCCCTGCACCATAGGCCACTGGACACCTGCCCCCCTGTTGCTCTCCTTCCTTTATTCTCTGTGGTAACCTCAGTCTTGCAGTCAGTATCTAATGGAATGTTCTGGTTTGACTTTGTTTGTTCATTGCTTCATTTCCTTATATCCTACACATGAATGAGGTCATCAGGCATTTCTTTTCCCCTTCTGACATAATTGGCTTAACATGACCCCCTCTGCTTTCAACTACAGTGTCACCAATACATGGTTTCATCTTTCATCTTTTTTCATAGCTTAGTAGTATTCCATCATGTATATAGACCATAATTTCTTTATCTCATCTGTTGTTGGGCATTTGGGTTGTTTCCAGATCCTTGACTATTATAGATAGCACTATAATGAATGTATTTGTATATCGATCTTTATGCATCAATTTGTGCATCGAATTAGTATCTTTCTAGTTTCAGAATAGATATCTTGGAGTAGAAGAGCAGAATTATAGTTAGTTATCTATTTGATATTTAAAAGACAAATTGAGGGAACTTCTAAGTGGTGCTCAAAAGGATCTGGGTTCTTCACTGGCAATTCTTGGTCAACTGCTGTTTGTTGAAAGGAAGGTTCTAAAAAGCAGTGTTGCTCAAGCCCTTAGTGCTAGGATACCCAGATTATTTCTGTAATTCTGTAGACACCCAGGTCATTCGTGTGGTTTATTGTTCTCTGGGACAACATCCAGCAGTGTCAGGGATTGAACCTAGGTCAGGTCAGGGCCTAGTCATATACCATCTCTTAGCACCCTCAAATTTTATAAAGGACCACACTCCATAGTGGTACTTGGGAAATGTTAGGGAATCCCGTACCATTCTCAGCGATGCAGCATTCAACAGTGTAAAACTTTGGTTATACTGAGGGGCCATGTGATGCAAGAATTGAACCCAGAGCCTGTCACATGCTATATATTTATATGCTCCATCCCTTTAAACCACACCCCAACCTCTATTTTTATAATTTAAGAACTCTCCATACTGTTTCACACAGTGACCGGATCCACACATATTCCTCCAAGTAATGTAAAATGGGCCATTCACACAGAGGTTTGATTTGTCTTTATCTGATAATAGTGATACTGAACACTTGTTTCATGTGCTGTCTGGTCATATGTGTGTCTTTGGTGAAGTGTCATACTGTTTTGCCCATATATCTATTTTTATTTGAGGCACTGTGGTTATAGTGTTATTAATAGGGTTTCATGCATGTATGTTCTATAACCACACCCTCCACCAGAGCCTCACTTTTAACCCCAAATTTTTTTTCTAATCCCTCTGTGGCATTCCCTTGCCTCCTAACCCCCTCCACTCTGGTAAGCTCAGTTCTACAGACAAGTTCTAGGGTTCTATTTCTTTGGTCGTTTTTTTCCCTTTTGTTTCTGACTATCCCAACATATGAGAAAGATCCTTTTTTTCCTTTTTGGGTTACATCCAGCAATGCTCAGGCGGTGATATCGGCTCTCGGATTACTCCTGGCAGTGCTCGGGGGGACCATATGGGATTCGGGGATCAACCTGGGTTGACCGCATACAAGGCAAATGCCCTACCCTCTGTGCTATTGCTTTGGTCCCTGAGAGAGATCATTTGTATCTGTACCACTCCTTCCTACTAAATCCACTCCGCATGACCCTCTCCAGATCTTCCCCTGTAGCATTACATATTTTTGAATGAGACTATTTGTTTTTTGTATTCTACAAAGATACTTTATACATGATGGGGTTTGTACTATAACCTGAAGTCACTTTGGAGTGAACGTGACATTTAAGTAAAAGGGGATTTGGCATAATTACGTTCTTGATCTGAATCAAGTTTTCCCTGAAGGGAGGTTGTTTAATTTATGTAGCATTAAGTTTGAGCTTACATGTCCAAATTAATCAAGGCCACTGTCTCGAGCAAGGGGCACTATTTACTAAGGTACTTTTGGACATTAAATGGGACCTCCCTGGGTCATACTTTGATGGTAGAATCACCAGCCTCTCAATACCTTTCTCCCTTTATCTACATCCTAGCTCAGACATTTAAAAATCTGGACTTTTCCCATTCATTTATCTAGCACTGACCATGTGACCTAGCATAGCAACAGCTTCTGTAAAACAGTTTAATGTCAGATAATGAGGATGCACCAGAAAATTACTTGAGACCTACAACATTTTTTGAACCAAAATTGCATACATCCTAACAAGAGACGGACCTATGGGGACTATACCACAAACAATGTTAGCACAAAGTGACTTTATTCCTTAGCTTGTGGGCTCTTGAGAATGGTATGAAATATTTACCTACAAATGTAGATAATTAAGAAGTTAGAGCTTATTGTGCAGTTTAAGTAGGTGGGCCTGGCGTCCTCCCTATTATCCAAGCCTCTCCTTTTACCTGTATGTGGTCTCACTTGCTCTGTCCCTTGATGCTCCAATTCAGTGTCCTAAGTTCTGTCCATGTCTGCTCATGTCTAGTGTGTGATGGCCTAGTCTTGTTCCTGTACTGTTCTCTGTCCAGTATATGCTTTCCTAGTCTGAAATCTTCACATGGGACCTTGTCACCTGTAGGCCCCTTGCAGGGGTTGCTGCTCCATAATCTGTTGCTTTACCTCTCAAGGAATGTACCACAGAGACAAAGTCCCCTAGCTTTCCTTAGACTCTGGTGATGGCCACGAGGGCACAGGAGAAATATCTGTTGTCTTAGCTTCTGAATGGGTGTAGGTGAGGAGACAAAGAGAAAGTTGCCTTGCTGGGCGCTTCCTTTTCTCTCCTACTGTCTCCCACCCACAGCCACCCCATTACCTATTTTGTCTGGACACATTTGTAGTGAGCAAGATTTTTATTTATGTATTTACTTTTGAGCAATATGTTTTAAAGTACCAATTAAAACATAGTTCACCTGGTGCCACTCCTGTCTATTCCCCCCACAGCTATAACATTGCAATTTCTGCAAACCAATTGGGCCTGCCTGCTACCAGATCTTTTTTTAAGTAACAAAAGTGCATAGGGTTTAAGTCAGAGTTTTGGAGATCTCTTTCATTACCCACAGTAGAGGGTTACCTAGAGAAGAGGCATATGATAATCCCACATAAGAGATTTTCAGTTCTTTCCATTCTGACTATGCACACAGTTTGAATTCTTTAAGCAAGGGATGAAGCATGCTTATTTCAGTGGCAGTGAAAAGGGAGAGTTCTGAACTTCTGCTCACCTTGATATAAAGGTCAATGTGATGGAGAATGTGCTTTGGTCTAGCAGCAGGGCCTGGTAATTCCCTTTTTCTGTCTCCACTGCCTCATGCCCATCTTTGGCATGGTCTTAGAATGATGCTCGTTGGAACTCAGTCTAGATGTGACAAACAAATAATGAAGACCAACATGGAAATTTGGGGGACGGGGTATGCCACACCAGTAGTGCTTAGGGATTACGCCCAGTTCAATAGCAGGTAGACAATCCTGATAGTGCTTGGGATGGGAGTGAGGTGGTGAGTGGGGATACTATGGTTCCTGGGATCACACTGTGACTGGCCACATGCAAGGCAAGCACTTGCCCATTGTGTGATCTCTCAGGCATGATCATGGCAATTAAAAAAATACCCTGAAAGTTTGAATAAGACTTTACATTTGGAAAAAAAATCTTGCAACATGCTTTTCCTTTAAGTGATTTATGGTAACAGAAAAGTGTTCTGGGGCTGAAGCCATAGTACAGTGGGGAGGGTATTTGGCTTGCATGAACCAACCCATGCTTAATCCCTGGCTCCCATATGGTCCCTCAGCACTGACAGGAGTAATTCCTGAGTACAGAGCCAGGAGTAACCCCTTAGCATTGCCGGTGTGCCCTAAAAAATGTGTGTGTGAGAGAGAGAGAGAGAGAGAGTAAGGAAAACTGTCCTAAGGAACAATAAACAACCGTAAAGAACACTGATTTTTCTCAGATACAGTAGTTTCATTAGAATCCGAGTGAAATATATTCCCATAAAAATATTTCTCCTGTGTTCCTCCCACCTTTGAAACATGGCAGATCATAGGCACATGCATGAAAAATCCAAGCTAATAGCCACTGATTAACAGTCTGAGTGCTGCCATCACCTGACAGGTTAAAGTTAATGCAAATCGACCGCATGCCATGTTTCTTATGACATGGTGCTATTGAAAAGCACAAGAATAATTAACTGGAAATGTACTAGAGGAAGCTCTCTCTGAGTGAGGGCTGTCACAGAGCCTAACACCTGATACGGCTTCCCTCGGCACCAGACGTCCTACAATAACACTTTCTATGCTACTTTCTCAAGAAATGGGTGACTCAAGTCGTCCATCAGTGCAATTCATTCTGAAGAGAATATGACAGCCTTGGCAGGCACAAAACAGAGGTGCCTTGTTCCATTGAATGACACTAATTACGGGTAAGGGCTTTGTAAACACCCCTCTCTGTTCGGGAAAGAGAACAACATACAGTAAAGCACCAGCAGAACCAAGATGACGTCTATAAATAAATAGAAAATAACGGTGCTTTTCTAATTGAATGCAGATAGGTAAATAAATCTGGGGGACACTTAAGCCCATTTTAGGCACAATGAGTCATTTTCTACACCTTGACAAAGTGCAAATAAAGGGGATTGGCTCTTGGAGTTTACCCAGATGGGGCATGCTGGGAAGAAGGCTTTCTACTGATTAAACTATCAGTAAAAAATAAACTATCAGGAGTGTGTGGTTATATTCTAGCATGCCCATCTGTGTGTATATCAGTGCTTGGTTGTCAAACTCTTTCAGCTAGAAAATAGATTTTTATTTTGTCATGTCTTTTTTGGCACTCTGGCATTTAAATAGTGAAGAAGTGACAAGCATATCTGACCTGGATTAGATCACACTAAACCATGGGACTGCGAGACACTCAAATCTTGAGTTAGTTAAGATCACATTTGGCTGTCAGTGACAGAAAACTCAATACAACAGGTGGGACAAGATAGAAATTCCTTCTTGACTCATATAAAAGTACAAACTGATGATTCTAATGACTATGGTGTTTGCAGGACCAGGAAATAAGACTCTTTATTCTTTATTAAATAAACTCTTTTCAGTACAGACTCTTTACCATGGTGAGTGTTGTTTCAGCAGTAGAATGGAGAAGTGTTGTCAAAGGTCACAGTTATGCTGTGTCTTAGTTAGGATCCTGTGACTCTTCTCATTGGCCATAGCTAAGTCCAGATAGGTCTTCTCTGGTCACAAGGGGTTGATGGCACATTTCTATTCTTGGGAGGGAATATTATCGTCACAAAGAAAAGGCACATGGACACAGAGAACTACCTCTGAGATATATACATATATATATATATATATATATATATAATAGAGAGAACTGCCTCTGATATATATATATGTATATATGTATGTATATATATATATATATATGTTTATATATATAATAAAAGAAAGTTGTTGAGTAGCATATAATAAAACAATCTCCCTGGGGCTTTGGCTCATGACCATTTTCCCCATTTTTCTTTCCCCCAAATTTATCACTAAAATCACAAGCCAAGTTACTCAGCTTTGATCAAGGAGGAATTCTAAATGGTAGGTTATCTTATACTCCAGGAAGAAATGATGGGAACCCTGTATTTCCTGACCCTTATTTTGCTGATGTCCAAATTCCACAATTCATCTTTTTCAACATGACTCTAGATATTGTTCCAAAACCAACTTATTTTAGGAATATCTTTCAGTGTCTATTATCTTATTAGTCTCTCATTTCAATTAATTTCTAGGGTACCTAACTTTTCTTGAAGGCAAAAACACATGAAGAAAATAAACCTGGGAATGCCCAACCAACTTGGAGATCAAGGGAGGAATAATAACCTAGATATTTCAGTATTTCTGTGAATTATTTAGGATTTTGCTGCTTCTTGTCACTGGGAAACAATTCTATTAACCTGGCTTTATTTGGATTTGTTTTTTGTTTTTTAGGCCATACTGGCTGTTCTCGGGCTTAGTCCTAACTCTCTGCTTAGGATCACTGTAGGAAGTGCTCAGGGAACTATCTGCGATGCTGTGGATCAAACCAGAGTTGGTTGTATGCATGACAACTGCCTTATCTGCTTTACTATCTCTCCAACACATTTTTAAAGGAATTTATTCCCACCCACCCCCCAAGGGATTGTTTTTATATCTAAACAGTTTTTAAAAAATTTTTTTTTAATTCCTAATTCTTTTTCTTTTCTGCAGGGCTTGTTTGTCTCTAGTTCAGAGATGTATGACTTCATTACAAGAGTTCCTATCAGTTAGAAAATGTTCTCAGAGGGCATGGAGTGTATGCATTGGGATGATTCTGTGTTTGACAAGAACAAAGTAAATAGAGCATCGTGCCAGGATTTCATTGTGAAAGCAATTGTTTGGAATAGCATTTAGCGGCCCTCTATCCAAGTCAGCGTTTTCATTGAATAATTCTTGGAAGTGGCTAGAGCTCGTGAAAAGAGAGTAAGATTCTTATAATAAAAATGGAGAGCATTCAGGGAATAGGGGAGGGAGGAGTTATAAACTGAGCAGTGTCAGGGGACGTCGAACTTAAATGCACATTGCAACATTCACTATATATTATTAATAGCGGAAGAGCAGACAGTATGAATCTGGTTTTGAAACTGTAGAACCCTCAACCCAAAATCTGGGTTTTGAGCGTTCTACAGAGAAGGAACCGAGAGACTTAATTGAGCACCCACTGTATGCCACACATTTTCCCAGTTTTCTTACAAACAACAACTTTTTCTCTTCATTACAACAATATTGGGAAACAAATATAGTTACTAGTTTTAGAAATGAGGAAACTGAGATGAAAAGAAATGAAAGGCTGATAAGTCAAAGTTGGGTTTTGAGTATGGTCTGCTGACTCCGCATATGGCCTCCACCCTGCCCTGCTGGATTATGATGCAAACCGACAAATTTAGCTTAATCTGGAGCTCTTGCTCATAGAACTTCCCTCATCTCCCAGCCCCCTTCCAATCTCCCAAGGGATCTGGTCCAAGGCTGGCCCAGCAGCTCCGCCTCTGGAACTGAATATACACTCAGCCTTTGTACCCATGAAGGTGTATGGTGAGTGGTTCTTGGGATCATTGCTGGTCCCAAGCAGATAGGACAAAGCCTGAGAAGTTTAGTGGCTAACCAAGGCATGTTTTGAGTTTTAATTTCTTAATTTAATTTAACTTTTTTTGTTTGTTTTTGGTATTGTCTTGGTGCCCAGTTATTCAGGAGCTTTGTTTTGTATTGAAGTCACGAACTCTCCAGCTGTCAGTCTTTCCTTCCCAAACATCTGCAACCATTCTGCTTAGTGCTATGAGCTCATCTGATCTTTTAACTGCCTTGGATTTGACCTGGGCTTGGGCTAGAGACCTTCCGTGAAAGGAAGTCTAAGTGACTAAGTTGTAAAATGGTTTTTGTGAGTCACAACCCCCACCCCCACGTCATAAGGGAAACAATGCTTCAGCATATTATCAGGAGGACGGCTATCACTGTGTGATGAAACCCAAGGGACTCTTTCACTTTTGCTCTTGTGAAGTGCCAAGTGACTTGTGGGGACATGTTTGTGGGGAGAATTAAGGTAAAACAGTAAGATACATTTATTTTCCCTTTTTACTGGCCCCCCTGTCCCTTTGCTCTTTCCTTCTCTTTCTCTGCTTATGCTCACTTTGAACTTCTTTCAAAAAAACATAAGTTTCACTTTAAGGAGAATTCCTTTTCTCCTTCACATTTGGGTAAGTGAACTTTTTCCTAATAGTGATTATATTGATTAGAAAAATCGTGGCATGGTGGGAAAATATCCTGGATTGGAAGAGAAACACAAGACAAACCAAAGATGGCCTCACCCTGCAGTGTTGGTCGGGGCTGGAAGGGAACCTCTCAGCAACACTCACCTGCCTTTTTGTACTTGGTAATTGGTGCTGGGGGGGTTGGATATGGGGTCTCTGATGATCTCAGGACCTCTCATCTGCCAAGCCTCTGCTTTACCATTGGAGTTTTCACTGTAGTCAGTGGAGACATCTTTTATTTTCATGATGAATGAGAGCTTTGAGTTAGTCTCATCAAATGGGTAAAGGTCAGCATGCTGTTAAGCATTCTCCAATGTACAAGACATCCCTTCAGCAAAGAAGGATCTATCTCCAGTTTCCTGGTGAGATTAAAACACCCTCCTTTCCTTTTTAAGCCACAGCTCAGTTTCATCCTACAGAAACAATAGCAATGGTGCTTGGTAGAAAGTGGAAGGCAGGCTGGAGAAAGCACTGCCACTCCCTCACAGCCCAGCCTGGCACACAGTAATCACGTGAAGCCTTTCCTTTGCTCAGACTCCTGCTGCTCTTCTTCCAGCAATCCTTCCCACCAATTTGCAATACTTAGCCTGTCTTCCAGGATTACACATTCGTAAACACTCATCCTGTCTGGAATTCCCACTATTCATTTGCTTTTTCCCATAGCATACTGCCTTCTTCTTTGAGAATTTCTTCTCCCTCCCAAATATGTGAGATCTTCTTGGGAACATAAATCTAAACACCACTTTCTCCAAGGAAGCAAAGGTCACTATTCCCTTCCTCTCCCTGTGCTGGCTCAGTCACAGAGTGGACACAGGACTGGACCATGACTGATTAGTCTCCGCTAGAGTTTCTCCTTAGTCCATTGCTTTAGTTTGACTTCCAAGCTTTTGTGGTTCCTTAGCTCTTGGCGTTTCCAGGGACTGTTTCTCAGGATCACAGACAGGTCCTCCATCTTCTGATGATTTTCTGAGTTGGTTCTGCTGTTGGCAATCAAATTACTTCTGTCATTTATCCATCCACTGTATCACTGTATCACTGTATTCCCGTTCATCATCGTTTGGCTTGAGCGGGCACCAGTAACATCTCCATATGTCCTGTCTCATGCTAGTAGAACCCAAGCACAGACCAAGGCCAATTGTGGCCCCCAAACAAAAAACATCTTATTTGAAAATGTTTAGTTATAGTTATTCCCACGGCAGAGCCTGGCAAGCTACCGTGTGTATTTGATATGCCAAATACCAGTAACAATTTTAGACCTCATTCCCATGATTTGATGGAATGGTTTGAGGCTCTTTATCCATCCACAACAGAATGAAAAGAACTATAGGACTAATTATACTCTGTCTTCTGGCAGTGGAAATGTATGCTGAGGTGATGTGGAAGAATACTTGTATTAAGATTTGTATTCTCCATCTACGTGATGGAATACTATGCAGCTGTTAGGAAAAATGAAGTCATGAAAATTGCCTAAAAATGGATGGAAATGGAGAATATCAAGCTGAGTGACATTAGTCAGATGAAGAAATACAGGTAGAGAATAACTGCATTTATTTGTGGGATGTGAAAAATATTATGAGACTGGTATCCAAGGCCAGGCAAAACATGGGTCAGGAGGACTATTCAGTGGTAGGAATCTACCACAAGTGTGTGGGGGAAAGAGATTAAGTAAAATTGATAAGGGCCAGTTTGCCAACAATAGATGGAAATGATAACACTAGACTAGAACTGAGTATTGAAAGTAGGTAAAGGGAAATACATAAGCCCTCAGTGAATGTACTGCAAACCACAATGCATAAAAGGAGGCGGAGAAGGGGAGAGAGAGAAGAGGCAAAGTGCCTGCCATAGAGGCAGGCTGAGGGAGAGGAGGAGGGAATCTGGGGACATTGGTGGTAGGAAATGGGCACTGGTGGAGGGATGGGTGCTGGAACACTGCATGACTGAAACCCAATCATGAACAGCTTTGCAATTGTTTATCTCACAGTTATATAATTAAGGGAAAAAAGATTTGTATTCTTAATGGTAGCAAAACAGAGAAGGCCCTTTAATTATACTTTTCCCCCAGTAACAGGGCAGCACTATTAAGTTCCTAGTTCCAGAGTTTACATTCTTTAGAGAAGTTAGAGCTGAATCTCCCAACTTCTGCCAAGTCCTTATCAATAAACATAAATTATAGAAGAGTTTCTGCTCCATCCTGCAGTGAACCCTTTACATTTGGCTAATAAAATTGTGTAACAATATGATTGAAAATATTGATTTAAACAGGTTCTCAGAAGCATACGGCACATTTATTGTAAAACCCACATTTGAAGCTATCCTGTCCACCTACTTTATCTTCTGTCCATGCCTGGCTCTGTTTTACACCTCATGTTCATTTGGGAATAATCCAGCCAAGTAATGACGCCAGATAGTGATAAGCCTAAGGAAGAGCAGCGGACACATTCATTAACTGTGCTTTTAAATATAGGCAGTTTCTCTGGAGAACATGCACCTGATGAACTCTACCTTCTGTTTAGAAATAATAGCTTAAGAATATACTATATATTTTTTTTGTTGTTAAAAATTTTTGCAACCATTTCAAGACACAAAGAATATTGTGGACTGAGAATGTGGCTTAGTGGTTGAATATATGTCTGCAGGCCCCAGACTTAATCCCGAGAACCATATACAACCCCTCCCCAAACATACACATACACACACACACACACACACACTGCTGGTGTATGTGTATTCCTTGTGGCCCCTATTCATAATACATAAATAAATATAAGAATATTAGACTTATTCTTCTTATAAATGTAATTAAAATGTATGAAACATTTAAGTGATTTTTATTTTCTAAGGATATGAAAGACACTAAAACAGATAACATAGAAATCTTGAATTAGTTGATTCAAGTCTTGTTGACAGACAGATCTCATAGTTATTTCAAACTGGGACTGGACAGCATGTTAATATGTGGCATTAAATCACATCTTTACACCTGCCATACTGGAGTTGCCATTTGCATAGTCACTGCAAAGATGAATTTAAAAGAAAGGGATAGACAAGCTTCCCAAACTTTTATTTGGGATAAACAGTTTGTTTTGGGAGCCAAATCCAGCAGGACTTGTTCCCAACTGCACTCAGAGATCACTTCTGGCAGGTACCAAGGATCAAACCAGATTCAAGTTGCATGCAAGACAAGTGCCTTACCCACTGTCTACCATTCTTGTCCCAAGCTTTCTAAACTTAAAAAACGTCATTTTAGTCCCTGATGAAGTCAGTTTTTAAAAGTTTAACACCTCTGAAGGCTCAATGTTCTCATAATTAAATTAGCATAGTAGTTCAGCAGGCTGACATGAAGACTAATAAGGTGATATTTGTAAAGAGTTTGATGTGTTTGAAGGTGTCTAGTTAGAGATGAGGGTTTTGTCATTTTTAAATCATGAGAGGTAGAGTATTTTGACAGTTTAGACTCAGGCTAGTCTCAACTAAGCTTCTTAATAACCACAGTATGTATTACTTTGAATCAATTGAAAAAAGGAAATACTCATGCGTCACATCACTAGAGTAGCTACAGATGTTGGAGAGAAATCTAACAGGAGAGTGACCTACTCCATTCTGAGTGCTGATGGGGAGGATTTCAAGAGAATATCTAACTCTCTCAACTTCTCTCCCTGCTCTTTGTCCCTCCCCTTTGCGGTAACAAAAAAAGCATGAGTTTTTGCAACTGGGACATGAAAATGGCAAATATATAAATTTCATTTGATCATAAAATTACAGAAAATTGAACAGAAAGATCCCGAAAATAAAAAAGAATATGCCATCCGTGAGATGACACAATTGTAGCACCACTGCTCCCTGGTGATGAAAGCACCAAATTGCAGGAATAGGAGGAAACACAAATCTAATTCAATGAAGACAGAGTATGAAGAAACAATTCATAACTCGGATATCACTTCGATCAATTCCTTCACATTTATTATTGAGTAAAGCAAATAGCTTTGGTATATTCTTAAATCTGGTAAATATTCACGTATCTGATAAATACCCAGGACTTTAGGTAGCACTGATGGCACATTTTGCTAATGGGACAAACACAGTTAATAGCGCCAACAGAAGCAGAAGTCTCATTGGTTGACCTTGATCACCTGACTCCCAAGTGCTGCCATAATGCTTGTGCTCACTCTCAGTCAGTCTATCATGAGGAAACTTCCTCAGGTTCTCAACCTCCTCTATGAAGTGGAAACTTCCTCAGGTTCTCAACATCTGCTCTTAGCCATAATTTTCCTCACTCTCCCCCTCCCTGCACATTTTCTTCTGGACACGTTTGTCTTGGCAGCTCTTTTGCTTTGCTGTATTCTCCAGGGCAGGACCATGACAGAGATGTTCTGCTGCTCACTATTTACCACTGTCACTGTCACTGCCACTGTCTTCCCGTTCATCATTGATTTGCTCAAGCGGGCACCAGTAGCATCTCCATATGACCTGTCTCTTGCAAGTAAAGCCCAAGGGCACCTGCTTGCTCCAGGAACATCACTATCACTATCTTCCCGTTAATCATCTATTTGCTAGAGCGGGCACCAGTAATATCTCCATATGTCCTGTTTCATGCTAGTAGAACCCAAATGCATCTGCTTGCTCCAGGAACATAAAGAGCCTCAAACAATTATATTAGGTAACAGGAATGACCTAATATAAATGTTACTGGTAATTGGCATATCAAATACTACACGAGCAGCTTGCCAGGCTTGCCATGTGGGTGGCATACTGTTGTAGTCACCTCTAAATAAAACATTTATTGATGAACTCTGCGCGGCCGCTAGCGCGCCAAGCCGGGCTGTGATAGTCTGGTCTGCTGGGTGGAGTTGTGGCGAGAGGGAAGTCTGGATGTGGAAAATGGGGGGCCCCATGGAGTAGGGGAGAGTATCTGGCTTGTTGTGAGGCTCTGCTGGGGTGGCAGGCCAGGGCTATAACCTGCCATGCCTCCCGGGCGCCTCATGAGCAGCTGGGCACAGGGAGAGCAAGTAGCAGCTCTGCCCCATGTCTGAGAGTCTCTGGTTCAGCATACCTGGGGCGGATTGAAAAATAAAAATGCTGCAGGGTGGCTGTCGGTGATCCGACCTGTGATAGTCTGATCTGCTGGGTGGAGTTGTGATGAGAGGGAAGTCCGGATATGGAAAATGGAGGGCCCCATGGAGAAGGGGAGGGTGGTCTGGCTTGTTGTGAGGCTCTGCTGGGGTGGCAGGCCAGGGCTAGAACCCTCCATGCCTCCCGGGAGCCTCACGAGCAGCTGGGCACAGGGAGAGCAAGTAGCAGCTCTGCCCCATGTCTGAGAGTCTCTGGTTCAGCATACCTGGGGCGGATTGAAAAAAAAAATGCTGCAGGGTGGCTGTCGGTGATCCAGCCTGTGATAGTCTGGTCTGCTGGGTGGAGTTGTGACGAGAGGGAAGTCCGGATGTGGAAAATAGTGGGCCCCTTGGAGTAGGGGAGGGTGGTCTGGCTTGTTGTGAGGCTCTGCTGGGGTGGCAGCGGCATCCCCGCCCCTCCCCAGGCACCCCGGACGCGGACAGACAGCTCTGCCCCAGCTGGAGTCCTGGTCAGCACCTGGGCGGTGAAGAAGCTGCAGGGTCGCGCGGCCTAGTCTGCTCTGTGAATTGTCGAGGAGTCGGTGTGGGGCCCGGGGGGGAGTGGTCTGGCTTGTTGTGAGGCTCTGCTGGGGTGGCAGGCCAGGGCTAGAACCCGCCATGCCTCCCAGGCACCTCACGAGCAGCTGGGCACAGGGAGAGCAAGTAGCAGCTTTATGTTCTCTCCAGGAACATAAAGAGCCTCAAACCATTCCATCAGGTCATGGGAATGAGGTCTATAATTGTTACTGGTATCTGGCATATCAAATATGACACGGGTAGCTTGCCAGGCTCTGCCGTGCGGGTAGCATACTCTTGTAGTCATCTCAAAATCCAGCATTTATTGATGAACCACACCGGGCTGTGACAGGCTGGTCTGCTGGGTGGAGTTCTGACGAGGGGGAAGTCCAAATGTGGAAAATGGAGGTCCTCATGGAGTGGAGCGGTTATCTGGCTTGTTGTGAGGCTCTGCTGGGGTGGCAGACCAGGGCTAGAACCTGCCATTTCTGCCGGGCACCTCATGAGCGGCTGGGCACAGGGAGAGCCAGTAGCATGTCTGTCCCACTATTTACCACTAGAAACAATTTTTCTTCTTAATGTTTCAGAACCTACAACCCATTTATTTATTGGGAATCTCTCCAGCAGTGCTCAGGGTCCTAAGGATTCTGGGAGCACTCCTAGGAGGCGATCCCAGAATGATCCCTAGGCTTCCAGGGTCATACATGACAGCGGACCATGTGGTATTAAAATAGAACTCTGGGACCCGTGCATGCCAGGCACAGATTTTCATTTGAACTATCTCCCTGACCCATGCCAAATTCTTTAAACTCCTGTCACCTTATTTCTCCATCTAGCATTTTCTCCTAGCCATGTTGTACTTGCCTCCCATAACTTTTTAATGTATTGTTGCGTTTCCTATATCTTCTTTATTTTACTCAGCATCTCTCTGCCTCATTTTTGTATATGAAAAATGAGGGGGGAATAATCAGTGCTGTTGAGAGAAGTAAGTGAAATCTTGCATGTGTAAGAAATTGGTAATTATAAGACTCATCATAAAGGTGAGGGATTGGAGATATAAAAATGACATTCTAGTTGGTTCAGAAACTGGAAGTGAAGGTATTAAAATAATGCTGCAAAGTGTGAACTTTTAAAAATATGCAGAAATAGTGAGAATTGTGTTTGAGGCATATGTGTTATATTTTAAAGAAATTATTTTGGAAGAAAAACACATTCTTGATAAATAAAAAGAAAAGGTAGAGGTGTGTTGTGAATGACAAAATACATTTATGAATATATCCCATGGATATATGTCTCTATTTCAAAAAGTGTATCATTTTATACACACACACACTACTCTAACACACACACACATGCAAACAGCCACCCTAGTCACTTTTGAGAAATTTTTGGAGAGTGGGGGGTAAAATAATGGTATTTCATAGACTTTATTAACCATAAAACTATTCCTAGAGTGGCCTACATAAGGCTTTAATTACTCAAATATTATACATTGGCATTTCAAACATCACCAAGTTCAAAAATAAGGTGGGGGGGAGCAAACAGCACTTTTTCTAGTGGCTAGAGAAACTTTTTTCGAGGGAAGCAGCAATAAAAGATGGGAACCCTCCAACACTGAGAAATTCACAACATGAAGGTAATTATTCGCTGGCTTGAGAGAAGGAAAGAAGCACTTCAAAAGGGAACTCAAAGAGCAGAACGTAAAGGGCAGGAGACAGAAAAGATAAGAGAGCAGAGAGGGCAGGAGCAGAAAGGTTTAAGAAAGTGCCAGGCCGTGGATGTGGGGAAAAAGGGACTTTCATCCACTGTTGGTGTGAGTGCCGACTAGTCCAGCCCTTTTGGGAAAACAATATGGGCATTCCTCTGAAAACTAGACATTGAGCTCCCATTTGATCCAGCAATAGCACTCCTGGGAATATACCGAGAGACCGAAAAACACATAGCAGAAACACTATCTGTACTTCTTTATTCATCTCTGCGCTATTCACTATAGCTAGAATCTGGAAACAACCTAAATGCCCGAGAACAGAGGACTGGCTAAAGAAACTGTGGTTCATCTACACTATGGAATACTATGCGGCTGTCAGAAAAGATGAAATTATGAAATATACCTGCAGATGGATGGACATGGAGACTATCATGCTGAGTGAAATTAGTCAGAAGGAAAAGGACAGATATAGAATGACTGCATTCATTAATAGGATATAAATAGATACCAGTGTTTTACTAAATGTGGGAAATGGTAATGGCAGATTAAAACTCACCATTGAATATACACAAAGAGACTTAAGTGATAAACTCTAAATATCTGCAGGGCTAGCCACAATGTGTAAAACAAGAGGGAGAGAGATGCAGAGACAGAAGAGAGAGAAAAAGAGAGGAAACAGGGCTACCTGCTGTTGAGGCAGCCTGGGGGTGGGTAGGAGGGGGTGGGGTACATTGTTGGTGGAAATGGGGCACTGGTGGAGGGATGGGTGCTGGAATACTGTACTACCAAGAACCAATTGTCAACACCTTTGTAATTGTATGTCTCACAGTGGTGGTATAATAAAAAATTTAAAAAAAAGAAAAGGAAAGTGCCATGCAGCAATGGTGGAGTTGGGTGAGGGGTGGGGGGTCAAACAGACGAAGCAAAGAGCCCTTGAGGCTAAATCAAGTGAGGCTGGGAGACCTCACTGGGTTGAAACAATACAGTCCCAGACTCTTCTCATTCCCTCTGCAGAGGACGGAGCCATCAACCTTCTCCAGTGCCTACAAAAGGAAGACCTTGCTTCTCTGTTGTCATTGGGGGAAAGAAACACTTGCTGTTTATTCGTCCCTGGGTACTAGATTACCTGACCCAACTCCACACAACCATTCTCAATGTTAAAGACAAAGACTGCCAGGGGTAAGAAGCAGTTTTGACCTGCCACCAGACCACTTCCTCCCAGCTTCCGTAGATACTTCCCATCCCTTCTACCAGGTGAGTTTGAGCCGCTGGCACCCCACAGAACCACCCACCAGCATCCCAAAACTCAAAACCTTACTATTTACTATTATTAATAGAAATACTTACTATTTTTTCTTACCTGAGATACCAGTGAGCATTCGTCCCTGCATTTCTTGCCACCCATCCCAAACTCTGCAAACAACCCAGGCACTTACTACCTGTACTGTCTAAGCACCCAAGAACACACATTTGCAACCTATGCTAGTCGTAATGGTAAAGCAACACAGAACTCCATCATGCTCAGTGAGTGAAGTCACTAGCCCAGATGAGCCAAGCGATAATGATGAGCTATATAGCCTCTCTGATAAAAAATTCCAGAAAGAACTGTTAAGGATGCATAAGAAACTCAAAGAAGCAATGAAATACAAAGTCAATAAAATACAAAAGGACATGAGAGCATAAATGAGTAAACTGCAGACCATAATACAAACAGAAATGACAGATATTAAAAATGTGGTAAGTGAAATGAAAAACACACTGTAAGGCCTCCAAAGCAGAATAACAACTGCTTAAGAAAGAATTATTGATCTCAAGGACGAGGTCCAAAGATTCTCTAGAAAACTTCAGAAGATGGGGGGAAAAAAAGACTCACAATTAACGAACAGGCTACAAGAGATAATCAGGATTAAGCCAAAAAGGAACAACATACGAATCATTGGGGTATCAGAAGGGCAAGAAGAAAATCCTGATGAAGTAGCAACTGTCAAAGCCATTATTGCTGAGAAGTTCCCCAAACTGAAGGACGATGCTCCCAGATTCAGGAGGCCTGTAGGATACTAGCTAAAAGAAGCATCAATAAGAATACTCCAAGACACATCCTAATTAGAATGACAAAAACAATAGATAGAGATAGAATACTGAAAGCAGCAAGATCAAAGAAGGAAATCACATACAAAGGAGCATCCCTAAGATTTACAGTAGACTTCTCAGGTGAAACACTCTGAGCCCGAAAACAATGATGGAATAATTTGAAAAGGCTCAATGAACTGCAGGTCTCACCAAGAATTCTTTACCTGGCTAGACTCACATTCAGATGTGAAGAAAAGATGCACAACTTCATGGATAAACAACAACTCAGGAACTTCATAGACTCAAAACCAACTTTAAAAGAAGGACTGAAGAGTCTACTGTAAAATAAGATATAACCCAAAAACACAAGTTTAAACAGATGGCACAAAATCCAATGACAATAATCTCTTTCAACGTCAGCAGTCTAAATGCACTAATTAAGAGACACAGAGTGGCAAAATGGATTAAAAAAACTGAATCCAACATTCTGCTGCCTACAAGAAACACATCTGAATAATCAGAGCAAACACAGACTCAAAGCCAAAGGTTGGAAGACCATTCTCCACGCAAACAACTCCTCCAAAAGGCTGGTGTGGCCATACTAGTATCTGACAATATAGGCTTCAGGCTGACAAAGGTTAGAAGGGACAATGAAGACCATTTATTAATAATTAAGGGGTATGTATATTAGGGAAGAAATCACACTACTAAACATATATGCACCCAATGAGAGGCCAGCAAAATACTTAAAACAACTTCTAATAGACCTCAAAGAAGACATTAATAGTAGCATGATAATAGTTGGAGACTTCAACACTGATTATCAACTATGTATAGATTGACAAGCCGAACTTACCAGGGAAATACTGGCCCTGAAGGAAGAATGGAAGAGAGCTGGTTGATATATACAGGGCTTTTCATCCCAAAAAGCTGAATACACATTTTTCTCCAGTGCACATGGAACATTCTCCAAGATAGACCACATCCTGAGCCACAAAGCATCACAATCACAATCTTCCCATTCATCATCTATTTGCTAGAGCGGGCACCAGTAATATCTCCATATGTCCTGTCTCATAGTAATGACCTAATATAAATGTTACTGGTATTTGGCATATCAAATACAACACGAGCAGTTTGCCAGACTTGCTGTGTGGGTGGCATACTCTTGTAGTCACCTCTAAATAAAGCAATTATAGATGATCCGGTGCGGCCACGATAGTCTGGTCTGCTGGGTGGAGTTGTGACGAGAGGGAAGTCCGGATGTGGAAAATGGCAGCCCCCATGGAGTAAGGGGGTCGTCTGGCTTGTTGTGAGGCTCTGCTGGGGTGGCAGGCCAGGGCTAGAACCTGCCATGCTCCCGGGCGCCTCATGAGCATATGGGCACAGGGAGAGCAAGTAGCAGCTCTGCCCCACCGTCTGAGAGTCTCTGTTCAGCATTGAAACAATCTGGGCCAGATTGAAAAAAAAACTGCTGCAGGGTGGGTGTCAATGATCTGGGCTGTGATAGTCTGGTCTGCTGGGTGGAGTTGTGACGAGAGGGAAGTCCAGATGTTTCATACATTTTAATTACATTTATAAGAAGAATAAGTCTAATATTCTTATATTAGGGGCAACAGTGAATACACATACACCAGCAGGGGTTGTGTGTGTGTGTGTGTGTGTGTTTTGGGAGGGGTTGCATATGGTTCTCGGGATTAAGCCTGGGGCCTGCAGGCATATATTCAACCACTAAGCCACATTTTTCTCCAGTGCACATGGAACATTCTCCAAGATAGACCACATCCTGAGCCACAAAGCATACTTCAATAAAATAAAAAAGATAGAAATTGTGTCAACTATCTTTTCAGCCCATGATACACTGAAAATAGAAGTCAACCATCTGCAGAAGCAGGGAGTCAAACCAAACACCTGGAAACTGAATAGCTCACCGCTGAACAACCAATGAATTGAACGAACATTCCTCAATATATTCAAAGTCATCTAACAAAAGCCCCACAGCCAGTAACATTCTCAATGGGTAAAAATTGAAAACCTTCCCCTAAGACCAGGGACAAGACAAGGTTGCCCTCTCTCATCTCTTTTATTCAATATAGTACTGGAAGTACTTGCCATAGCAATCACAGAAGAAAAAGACATTAAGGGCATCCAGATAGACAAGGAAGATGTCAAACTATCATTATTTGCAGATGACATGATGTTATACTTAGAGAAGCCTAAACTCTCAACCAAAAAACTCCTAGAACTCAAAGATGTTCATGTTTGGGTCAGTCATACAGTGTTACAGCACCCATCCCTCCACCAGTGCCAATTTCCCACCACCAATATCTGCAAATTTCCCTTCCCTCTCCCCCAGCCTGTCTCTGTGGCAGGCTCTTTACCCTCCCTCTCTCTCTCTCTCTCTCTCTCTCTCTCTCTCTCTCTCTCTCTATTACATTCCCTATTCGGTTTCTGCATTTCTCT
Organism: Cryptotis parvus; assembly: GCA_021461705.1. Taxonomy (NCBI): domain Eukaryota; kingdom Metazoa; phylum Chordata; class Mammalia; order Eulipotyphla; family Soricidae; genus Cryptotis; species Cryptotis parvus. The sequence goes on from JAJIBD010025666.1 coordinate 78,723, forward strand.
CCTGACACTTGTAAGAGAAAAGGTCACATTAAATGGCTCAGTATTTATATGGGTCATCTCAGGGGTGTTCAGGAATTACTCCTGGCTCTGTGCTCAGGGATCACTGCTCATCGGGCTTGAGGGGACCTTATGTGGTGCCGGAGTCAAATTGGAATCTATTACATGCAAGGAAAGCACTTAACCCAAGCCTGAGTCTCATATATTTTTGAATATGCCAAACTCAGCGATTCAATGATTCAATGCTCTTGTAGTGGTGCTGGAAGTAAAAGTGAGAGATAAAGATGATGATAACAACTGGTCTCATCCCTCCTACTCTGTGCCAAAAAGCTGTGCTAAGTGCCTTCTCCATCCTGTTGGTTCCTCCTTGTAGTCAACTCCACCCTCAAAGAAAGCAGATCAGGCTGATCAATTATTTAATGAGAGGCAGAACAATGCATTACTGATAACAGACAAATGATTATGTGGCATGTAGCAGGGAAAGTGTGAAGAATGGGGGGGGTGAGTTTAATGGGGCTTTTCTGTGTTTGGTCCTGTATGATGCTGCCAGGTGTAGTGGCAAAGTTCCTGTAGCTTTAAGGTTACTGATTTCTCAAGAAGACAAAATATCTGAAGAGACCAGAAAAAGTTCTCTGAGTTTTGCAAACAGAGATGGACTTTGAAAACAGAGCTCAGCTTTGCCTTCTCTATTTTATGCCCTTGAAAAGCCAAAGTTCCATATTACAAGCTTAGAATTTCGGAAGAATATATGAATGTCTTAAAGGTGTAAATATTATTTATGATGCTTATATATAACCTGGACACCAGCATTACTGCTCTTATTTCTTGGTTTATTATAGATTGGTATTAAGGTCTGACTCTAAAGCTCTCTGAATAAATCATTTTAATTGCTTAGTAATATGAGTGCTCATGCTAATTAAGTAGATATTTTGCACATGGCAAAGAGAATTCTTTTGAACTTTTTCTTTGCATAGAGTCTAATAAAGGGCCCTTTGTGAAGCAAATGACTTTCCCATTATCAAACCGAATACCCCACAAACTTTAAAAAATCACATTGGAACATTTTATGTTGCTCTGAAAGTCCAGAGATGCCTTGTAGATGGTGAATTCCAAAGTTGTTAGAAGACATAAAGTGAAATTATGTTGTCAAAGCAGGAGGGTGATTTTGTGAAGGAGAAAATGGTTTGAGTTCCTGCTAAGGAAACAGAAAGTTCTCTGGGATCAGATTGTTTCCTTATCTGCTCAGTGCAGGGCAAGACACTAGCTCTGAGACAAAGTCTGGCCTTCTGTCTTTGTTATAGAATAAGCCCAGACTTGTGAGGTCTCTCCTGAATGGATGTCAGGATAGCAGGCCAGTAAGAGAGTGTGAGCAGCTTTGGGCAGTCCAGTAACTAAGGTGCTCTTTGTTATCTTGGAACTTGGCTATGTATCAGAAGTTATAGTTTTTCTTTTTTTTTTCTTCTTAAATTATTTTTTATTATATCCAATCATGAGAAGTTGTAGTTTTTAAAGAACAATGCACAATTAGATTTAAAAGCACAAAAAGAGAGTGACAAAATATTTAAAAGTAGTTTAAATATCTTGCCTCTGGAAGGCAAGATAATGAGCTATGGTGATTTTTCTTGATCCTTTTTAAAGATATTTTCCAGCTTTTCTTTGTAATGATTGTATTCCACATGCACAAATATACATACAGAGAATAAAGAAAAGCACTTGAAAACAAAAAGTACCAGTAATGATGAAAAGCCTTCTCTAGGAACCAAAGTCCATTCAACGTTTATTTCTTACTGTGCATATGACTTTTCTTTATCACTTGTCTTCCCATTGTTCATCAATTTGCTTGAGTGGGCACTAGTAACATCTCCATACGTCCTGTAGTGTACTAATGTGGCCAAAAGGCATCTGCTTTGCTCCAGGAACACACAGAGCCTCAGACCATTTCTTCAGATTATGGGAATGAGGTCTATAATTGTTACTGGTTTTTGGCATATCAAATATGACACATCAAATATATTTGATTTTTATATATGACTTTTTAGTTGCAGAAATAACAGTAAAAACTAAAGTGGCAGATTGTTATTTTGGGTTTTAAGGATGAGTTAGAGGGCCGGAAAGATTGTACAGTAAGACATTGCTTCCACAAATTGCCAACCCTGCTTTGATCCCCAGGACCTCCTATAGTCCCCTGAGTACCACTAGGACTGATCCCTGATCACGGAGCAAGGTGTAAGCTCTGAGTACTCTGTGAGTGTGTGTGTGTGTGCGTGTGTGTGTGTTAGTCAAGATCTTAAGAGCAGTGAGAGGCACTAGAGTTGAATGCAAGCAGATTATCCCCACCTCCCCCACTCGGACTCATCCTCAGTTCCACACCTGGGACAGCTTCTCCAGACTACAGCTGTATCACAATTCAAAAATCTTTGAGGCTGACTCTTCAAATACTGTTTGGTGATCTACTTAGACCAAATAAATGTATGCTGATGCCTGTCATCAGCTGGTGCAGCAGAGAGAGGCTAAAACTAGGCCTGGTCAAATTATTTTTTCTAAGTTGCTGTTCTTTATTTTTCCAGTAGGACTTTAGGATTGCCTCCAAAGAAGCAGCTTTAGCTACTTGAGATAAAAAAAAAAAACACTTAATTTTCTGTCATCAAACTCAATGCAAACTGGAACTAAAGGTGAGCTGGTTGAATGGGTTAACCATTAAGTGTGCATGTTAGACATATGTTCAAGGTAGGGTGTTTCCAGGCTGAGTTTAACTCTATTATGCTATAATGGTCTTTCTTCAGCTGTGTGTCAGTGCTTATGCCAAGCATATGGACTGTCTTTGTAGATAACTACTGTTGGATTCTGCAATAGAAGGGGCATGAGCAAGTTGGCTTAGTTACAGAGATCTGCCATGTTTTGGCATAGCTCTATTGGAAAAATCTTCCTAAGAAAGTCTGACTGACCACTTGGCCCAGAATACCATGAAGCTGGCAGTTCAAACAATCTCAGTTCCCCAAACTGGTAGTAGAAGAGGCATAGCCTCAGAAGGAGAATTAACCTCAGGATTCTTTTCTCCAACCCCTGCCCTAAGTAGGAGGCCCTTGGCAGATGATCATCCACCCAGACTCAATGATAGCACATCCGGTGACAGAAACATCTTCATGAGGAAAGGGCACTTGTTCCTCTAACATCTATTAACTGGGCCTCTACTGTCCTTGGAGAGTTTAGAGTCATGTTCAATATGTTGGGTATCATTAGGCTGTGGAGCCCTTGTCATGTGACTAGCCCCAATCAAAATGTGCTGTAAATGACAATGACAATTGGATTCAAAAATCAAATACGAAAAGAGTCTATACTGACTACATTTTGAAGTTGTTCTTTGGAACGATGTTGTTTTTGATAGATGGGCTTAAATGCTATACATTATTAAAATTTACTATCACCTGTTTCTTGTTATTCTTCAATGTAAAGATTATAACTTCTTAATTAAATAAATAATAATATATTTCCAATGGATAGCACTGCTCTGATGCATATGGTACATTATTGGCTGGTGCCTAAGTGCTTTCTTACAAGTGGCAGCTTTGAGTTTTGGAAAACTTCTATTGTGTTCTTCCCACATTTTTTATAGTGTGTCTCAAATTCCTTCAAATGTTCTTTATTTAACATGACTTCTAGACTCTTTATCATTATAAGTGTGCCAGGTTTTTAGTTTTTATGTTCAGTTGAATACTGCAAAACAAACACTGTAAGATGTGCCAAGTCCTTTAGGGTTATTTTCATTTTAGAAATCATTTTTTGTTAAAGTTCAAGCTTGCTGTTGTATTTATGGTGGCTCAGTGATAATTATTTTGGGATTCCTAATTCAGGATTTGTGTCTCCTGGTGGTTAAAGATGGGTTCCAGTTGAAATTATGAATAAAATGTTTTGACTATGACAATTTGTCTTTGAGCTTTAGGTTTCATAGATTTTCAAAGAGTATTGAAACCACTAGATTGTATTGAGGTTACAATCAATTAAAACTCTGGGTTTCTTTTACCCAAAGTCATTTAAATCTTGTTCTTTCATACTCCCTTACTTTTGCATTTGATTTTAATGGAGTAATTTACAGTGATACCTATTAAGTTTATTTTTATTCATGTCAGCCTGTTCTTTTAGCTCATTGAGGCCATTTGCCTCTCTTGGTTGGTTTGACAGCTAATGAATGAGGCTTCTCTCCCAACTTTGTCACACCTGCAGTTTTGATAAGCATGTCTTTTGTGTCTTCATCCATCATTTACTGCAATTTTGGACTGGTTAAGCCATAGATAGCACTTGGGAGTATGCCATGGTGGCTGCCCTTCAGGTAGGAGGTGATTCATCAAGCAGTTCACATTCCTTCTGTAGAGTTGTTAAACCAGCTACACATTCACTCAGCAGTGCTGCTGCTCACGTCACTCTTGTCCTTAGGATGTCAAATTGTTTGCTGAAATCAAGATATATCTTTGCCTATGACATTTTCCTGATCTTTCTGATCTGTAAACCTGTCAAAGAGGAGAGTGTGATTGATTTGCAAAAGACTGATTTGGGGACCCTATATGGACTCCCAGAAATCACTGTTCATTGATTTGTAAATGATTTATTTCTAGAGAATTGACCTCAAGCCCACTTGACTATTGTTTGTGGAACTCTACTGACACATTATTTAATATCTTTATATAAATTTCAACAATTGTCTTTATAAAATCTTTGTTTAAAATTAGGGCTGGGAGATAGTACAGAGGGTAAGGTTTGCCTTGAATGCAGAGGATCTGGGTTAGATCCCTGACACCCAGGCAATGCCAAGAGTGATCCCTAAGCACTGAGTCAAGAGAAAGCCCTGAGAATCACTGAATGTTACCCACAAACCAAAAAAAAAATTCATTAGAAAAATCATATTTACTTTGGACTGAACAGGAAGTAATAGGTTTTTAAGTTTATTGAACCTCAGTAACAGAAAGTGATGAATAGTGCTCAACCATAATGTTAAAGGAAAATAAATATTTTCTCTTTTATCAGAAAAAGCATGCCAGGGTAATTTATCAGCTCAAACCTGAGGGATTAGGAATGAGCAGTATCTCTAAGACTCAAAAGATTCTCCTCCAGAACCACGTGGAAATTTTCAAACCCTGATGTTTATGGTATATTCCTCTAAAGGTCGGGATTATTGACCTGTTTGTGATCCAGCATTAGGAAATTTGAAAAGTTCTGCAAGGAATTCTAATGTGTAGCCAATATCAAGAACGGTAATGGTTTGGGACAGAGCAAGAATGCAAATAGGGCACTTCCCTTACATGTGGCTGACCTAGGTTCAATCCCTAGAACCCCATATGGTTCCCCCAGTTTACTCAGGGAGTGATCCCTGAGTACAGAGCTAGGAATAAGTCCTGAGAATCACCAGGTATGACCCCAAAACAAAAACAAAACAAAAGAAAACAAAATGGTAATGGTTCCTTCTCCAGGTAGAATTTTACAGCAGCATCATCTACATCTTGAAGAAATACAAATTCTCAAGTTTCCTCTCCCCTGGCATGAATTAGAAACTCTGGTAAAAGAGCCAAGGAATTTGTGTTTTAACATGACTTCCAGGTAATTTTGAGGCACTAAGGTTCAAATATGGGGTGCTAGGCTTCTAGTCTCTTACAAACATTATTCTGTCAAATACTACCAACTCTGATGATGTTTACCCTGAGGCACTTTAAAGCAGCAAAGGTCCTGTCTGAGGTCAATAGGGCAGTAATTTGAATAGAAAAGCTTGCAGTAAGTACGTTAAGCATTCCCTACTGGGAATGCTTCCATCTAGTGCAAGAATGCTGCTGCCCCTCCTCAGCAGAGGTAGATGCTCCTCTGAGTCTGTGGGTCATTGACTACGTCCATACCTGTTTCTTGGTTCATTTTCCAGTGAATTGGTTTGAGATGGTGGATCCCTTCACACCAGAAAGACTTCATGCATCAAAAAGAAAACATTGGTCCAAAACCCATCCCTTCACTGGTATAAACATTGTATGACTGAAACCCAATCATGAGTGACTTTGTAAGTGTGTATCTTATGGTGATTCAATTAAAAAATTAACATATTCAAAATTGTAAAATGTATATAAATCTATATAAATTATATTAAGTATATTTATGTGTATATATACGTATATATCTTCCAACTTCAGGTGATTTAAACATAAAAATAATAGAAGCAACCAATTTTGGCACTACACTTGATACTACACACTTGATCTTAGCCAAAAGGGGATGTGGAAATCCTTATCTACCATTGGGGCAGTTGTCTGGTTCAGTCTTTATGACAAAAAGTATAAAAACTTTTAAAAATGATTAAGTTTTTAAATGACTTCGTGATACCATTCATTCTTTGGCATCTACCCCAAGAACCCTCTCCCTAAGAAATTACATTTAAAATAGACCTTTGCACTTCTATGTTCATTGTGGTACCATTCACATTAGCCAAGATCTGGAAATAATCCAAATGCCCAAGACCAGAGAACTGTTAAAAAAAAAGAATGTACCATATATACTCGCTGGAACACTATTTGACTACAAATAAGATGAAATCATGCAGTTCACCACCTTGTAGATGGAGCAAGAGAGTATCATGGTTAGTGAAGTCATTAAGAAGGAAAAAGGACAGGCACAGAATGATCTCTCTCAGATGTAGGATATAAATAAATATAATAAGTTAATAGCAAATGATCAATTGAATCAGACGCTGAGAATCTGTCTATGGAAGGAAGTCACCTAAAGTGGTAGGATGGAGGGTCGGGGTGGGAGGGAATCTAAGGACATTGGTGGAGGGACACTGTCATTCTGGTGGTAGGTGTGGTACAGGGACATATGACAGTCGAGCTAATATTCACAGTATTATAAACCAAGGTAAAATTAAACAAAATAAAACAGATGTTGATCCAAGGTCTGCCTGTGGCAGGGTAACATTGCTGCCCAGAAATAAAGGAATAATACCAAACAAGTTATTAAAATTCAAATTTTATAGACAGTTTATAGTCCCCTTTTGGGACTTTTTTGGGAACAAAATGAACACCAGACAGCAATCAGAAGTTGTTGGGAGATCTCATGATGGTAGATGGTAACTAGAATTTTGGTGGCGGGGCTGGTATAGTGTACATGATTGTTCAGTGAAGCTGTATCCTGAAATGCACTAAACCAGGGTAAAGTCAATAAAAATTAAACAAATAATCCAGGGCGATGGCTCAAAGAAGCAGAGCACACATTTTGCATGGGGAAGTCCTAGGTTTGTTTCCCTGAACCTCCTGGTCCCCTAAGTACTGCTGGAGGGATTCACCACCCCACCTAGCACTGTACAGGAAGTATATTCTTTTTTTTTTTTTTTTTGCTTTTTAGGGTCACAGTTGGCGATGCTCAGGGGTTACTCCTGGCTCTTCGCTCAGGAATTACTCCTGACAGTGCTCAGGGGACCATATAGGATGCCGGGTATGGAATGTAAGTCGACCGCATGCAAGGCAAACACCCTACTCGCTGTGCTATCGCTCCGGCCCAGGAAGTACATTCTGATACCTACCTGGTTGGCTCAATAGTCTAATTAGTTAATCAATTAAAACTTTTATTATACCACCATGAGATATGCAATTACAAAGATGTTCATAATTGGGTTTCAGTCATACAGAGTTCCAGCACCTATCCACCAGTGCCCCATTCCCACCACCAATGTCCCCACATTCCCTACCACCTCCATTTTTTTAAAGTTACTGGGAATGGGAAGAAGAAATAGTACATCCTTCCTCAAAGAATATAAAGATTTAGAGTACACACGACTTACAGCTGCTTAATGTGTGATGTGTATAGAGTTAGATACAGTTTAGCAGAATTTAAACATCTTTCAGCCTAAGAAAGGAAGGAAGGTAATGAGTCTGTTTTCCTCAGGACAAGCTATTTGCATTTATATACACATTCACTGAATCCTCAGGAAAGGAGGTGTTATTATCTTCATTTTAAAGGAAAGGAAACCAGTGAAAGCATTTAATATCCCTTGTCAAACTGTTAAGAAGTAAATTAGCCTTCTCAGAGTAACTCAATATATCATGTAGGTTTCATTTTTCTCAAGGGTTAGCATAGATTATTGGCAGAATCAAACAGAAGGAAAGTTTGTTTACAAACCTTTACAAACCCATTCTATAGCTCTGAATAATTTGTAGTGCAGAACACTACTAAATGATCGGGCTCAGTCTAGGAATTTATAGGGAACAAAAGTTTGGGAAGCATTCTCCTGCTCTTAGAGTGGAATGAATCCAGGTATATCCCAGCAGAATGAACTATATGGAGTTCCTGATTGGTCTATTCCATATAAAACTTGACTGTTTCTTGACCCACCCAAGATAATAATTACTCTTAAGTATATAGTAAAAATGTATTAAGGTGAATTTTTTTCCCTGGAGGAAATTGGTAGTGGCTAAGTTTCACTCACCTCTCATTACATTATTTGCATTAGTAATAACAGGGTCTATAGTTTATTGCAGAATGTTCCAGAAAATAGTCACTTCTCAAAATGACAACTCATCTGTCAATTATATCCTTCTCTCTAAATCCTTTCCCACCCGGCCCTCACTCGAAGAATTGATCCCTCATCCTTGCTGGTGCTCTCCCAGCACTTATTAAAATAGCACCTAAACAGCTGGTTAGAGACCCCCCCCACTCCTATCTCTGTTAAATAAATACTTATCAAAAAGAAAAGAGGTGGTGTATACTTCAGCTTTGTTCCTTTATCCTGAGTTACAAGAAGAGAGAAAACAAAAATTGATAGATGTGTGGGAATTGTCTGGCTGAAAAAGATGCTGAGTGGCGTGGGGAACCAGGTTAAGCAGTTAGAGAGAGGCACTGGAACCAAACAGGAGAACTGGTACTGAAGGCAGAGAGCCATAAAGGAGTGGGCTGGAGTAAAGGTTTAAGAGGCAGAGATTGTATAGAATGAACCCTAGAGGCAGAGACTAGAGATCAGAGCCTGTACCACTAAACACAGACCTGGGACACTCATTTGTGTGGAGGTGTTGCCTATGAGGGAACTCACAGGAAATGAAAGAAAACGTAATGAGTTCTTTTTTAAAGGACTAACTTAGTGTGGGGGGGAGCAGAAATAGGTATTACTCATAAGTATACCTATCAGAAAAGCAGCAGAATAATAGAAGGTTCCCAGCAAAGAGGAGCCAGTTTGGGGAGGACAGAAGCTAGGGAAGTTAGGATATATTTCATCAGTTGGTTTTCTATTTCTTTGAAATATCAAATGAGCCTGCAGATCTCTTGTGACTTAAATTTTGCACAAGTGTCATGAAAGGGTCAAATGACCCCTTGCTTTTTACCTTTTAAAGATTCCTTATTTTATATGCTTTCAGTGTAGCTAAGTCTAATTCTCTTTGGAAAATGAACACTTTCCCAGGTCCCACGGGAGCCATTTCTGGTGACATGTGCATTGGGGACCATCTAAGCTGAGTGCATATTAGATCGGATGAAATATAGCTTCAGGTTTAGCAGCGAGACATTCCAGGCCACCCACTGGACACCTTGAGAATGAAAAAGAGATCAAAGGTCTAGTGTCTTTAACTGGAAAAGTACAATTGCAAGATTAACAATGGCAGCCCCAGTGAGAATTCCAGCTAGCAGAAACAAGTGTATGATATCATCACTAAGCAAAGAAAGGCAGCAAATTTGCTTTTGAAGCTTACAGTGGGACAGCTTTACAATCATATTTTGAAGGATATCTATATTGGTTTCCTATTGCTGCTATAATAGATTACCACAAACTTAGAAGCTAAAAATCATTCTGCCTATCCTAGGATTGGCAGTGTTCTACAGCCAATGAGAGGTCTGTCTTTACCCCTTAGATATCCAGGTCTGAATGAACATTCGGTTTGTACTACTAGAATATAGAAAATTTAACTTTAAGAATAACTTAAATTATAAGGGAATTACCCATCCTTGCCTAAGGAAAAAGAGATTATTCATATAATTAATGTTTTGAGATTATGTGAGTGGACATTGGTTCTATTTCCTAGTTGTACTCCAATGCAGAGGAATGTTGAACATAGTGGAATATTAATCAATCAAAGCACACTTGGTACAAATGGGAAAACAGGGCTTTAAAATTGGCAAAACTGTAGAAGCCTTTCCAGTTTTTATTTTGCTTGACAAGTAGGTCAGAAGGAGGGCTAAGCAGAGTTCCTGTGAAACCTTTAATGCTTTAATTAATTTCAACTCAAATGGTTAAATATTTCTTGGCTAAAATATGTAAAAACTTCAAAAAATGACTCTCTCTGTCTTAATCTGGATATATTTCATATTTAAAATGGACTGAAAACTATCAAATCAATGTTTATGTCGTAAGTATATCACTGAATAGTATTGGTATTTGTTATTTTTTTGAGAGGGCTTTTCATTGATTATTATATATTCTAAAACAAGCACAGATGACCTTCAGTTTAGAAGAAACAATGATAAGAGCACCAAAGCATGGGCTGGAGACATAGTTTAGACAGCATCGCATTTGCCGGGCATGAAACTGACTCAGTTCAATCCCAAGCACACACAGAGTATTCTGAGCCCTGTCAGGAGGGATCCCTAAACTCAGAGACAGTAATAAGCCGAGTATCACCAAGTGTACCTCGCCCCTGATCCCTCAAAAGCCCAAAACAAAACAGCATACACATTTTCAAGTCAATATTAAATTATATGCATTAAATATCATTGAATGATAAAGAATGTTACCATCCTTGGAAAACAATTACCTGGCAGTCTCCTGTCACCAAAGATAGAATTCCTTGATTACTCTTCTCAACAGACATGGGGGCAGAGCTGCTACTGGCTCTCACTGTGCCCAGCCGCTCATGAGGTACCTGGGAGGGATGGCAGGTTCTAGCCCTGGCCCGCCACCCCAGCAGAGCCTCACAACAAACCAGACGACCCCCACTCCATGAGGACCTCCATTTTCCACATCCGGACTTCCCCCTCATCAGAACTCCACCCAGCAGACCAGCCTATCACAGCCCAGCTGCCGCGCTGTTCATCAATAAATGCTGGATTTTGAGATGACTACAAGAGTAATCTACCCGCACAGCAGAGCCTGGCAAGCTACCCGTGTCGTATTTGATTTTCCAGATACCAGTAACAATTATAGACCTCATTCCCATGACCTAATGGAATGGTTTGAGGCTCTTTATGTTCCCGAGCAAGCAGGTGCCCTTGGGCTCTACTTGCATGAGACAGGTCATATGGAGATGTTACTGGTGCCCGCTCCAGCAAATCGGCGATGAACGGGAAGACAGTGACAGTGACTCTTCTCAACAAAATTAATTCCTCTAATGTCAAAGGAAGAAACTATGTGCATGAGAGTGAAAGAAGAGAAATTGTACTTTTAAACTATTTTCAGGATGAAAAATGAATATTAAAAACTTGATAAATACAGGATGTTAACATTTGCAAAGTTCTCTAGATAAAATGCAGTCTATTGAGTTCCCCTCTCACTTTCTAGAGCCCTGTGGATTCATGGTCATGGCCACAGGGAATCCCTGTTGACAAGCGTCTGCTTTCTCATTTCTACCAGAAAAGCCTATTTTATCCATCTGATGTGCTTATAGGAACCACTTCCATATTTTCTAATCTATCACTTTGATTATTCCATTCTCTCTTATACAATATCGCTGACGACTGATGTGATGACATCTCTTTCCATCTTACCAAATTAAATGTTGTTCCACGTCAGGGTTTGTTTAGATTCACCCTCTTTGTGTTTTCTTTGTCCTGTGTCTTAGACCTGTCCTTAGCAATGAGTACCTTTTCTGAAGCGTAGCCTTCGATTTCCTTAACTGAGGGTCACCTAGCAGTAAATGTCCTCATTTTCAGCTTGTGTGAATTCTCTTTATTCCACCCTTTCACAATGCTCTATTTAATGTCCTAGATTGATGATTTCTCTAAACATTTTGCAAATTTCATTTTACTACAGTCTATATTTTTTCTTGCTATTGAAATAGCTGCAGTCAATGCAAAAATTCTGCTTTCATATGTAACATTTTTGTGCCACACCCAGAAATGCTCAGGGATTACTCCTGTTTCTGTGCTCAGGATCACTCCTGGCAGAGCTTGGGGGAACCTTATGGGCTGACAGGGAACAGAGGTCAGCCACTACATGGCAATTGCCTTCATCTTTGTACTATCTCCTTATCCCCATAACTCTCCTTTTATGGATAATGTGACTTTCCCCACTCAGTACTTAGAAATAGTATTTAAGTGAATTAACATTACTTTATATATGTATATATATTGCTACATTAATTTCAGGTAAATATTATTATAGTTTCACAACTGTATGGGCTGTATTGTGATTCTGCCAGTCTAATTTTTGCTTGCAAGTGATTTTCTTTCCATGGCTCCTTTCTCTTCTGGTAATCACTATTTTATTCTTATAATCAAAAAGGTTTTGTTTGTTCATTTCTTTAGTTTCTATTTTTTTTTAATTTTAGGAAGGTAACTCTCCAGAATATGTTTACACTACATTCTGATCACTCCTACAAGTCTGATTTTATCCACAACCAAATGATAGACCCACTTCATCCATTTTACCTGCCCTCTCATGCTCTCAGTCTTGTCTTCATGACTTTGGTGGTTTACAGCTTAACAGTGATGATAATAATTATCTCATAATTGATCTTGTTATGAATTATTCTCTGTGTGACTTTTGCCTCCTGAATCTTAACATGTATGTATCTCACTTGATCTCAAAAATCGATGCTAGTCTCACTGGCATTTTTCTTTACTAAAGTCTGCTTAAATTTCAGACACACAGTTATCAAGTCACAGCATCTCATTCTGTGTTCCATTGCTTTTCACTATCATTTTATAGTTCTATTTCTTGGTTTTGCTCTTGTGTTTTGGTTAATTTTATAACACTGTCTTTTATTTTACCATTTTGCAACTATGATAATCTACTCAGTGTGTCTTCAATTTTTATTTTTCTAAATATTTGATTTAAATAAAATACAGTGTTTTGAGAGCTTGTTTGGAGGTTCTAGACATGGAGACTCGCAGACATGGGGCAGAGCTGCTACTGGCTCTCCCCCATGACCAGCCGCTCAAGAGGCGCCCGGGGGGGGATGGCGGGTTCTAGCCCTGGCCCACCATCCCAGCAGAGCCTTCGCAACAAGCCAGACGACCCCCCACTCCATGAGGGCCTCCATTTTCCACATCCGGACCTCTCTCACCCCCACCACCCCACAGCGCCCGCCTCCACCTGAACTCACTCCTCCCCACCAGCCGCCGGGCACCGGGGGGGGAGGTGGGTTCTAGCCCGGCCCACCACCCCAGCAGAGCCATGCAACAGCCAGACGACCCCCCACCCATGAGGGCCTCCATATTCCACATCTGGACTTCTCTCTCGTCAGACCTCCACCCAGCAGACCAGCCTATCAGCGCCCGGCGCGGTTCATCAATAAATGCTGTACTTAGAGATGGCTACAAGAATATGCAGAGCCTGGCAAGCTACCCATGTTGTATTTGATATATATGCCAAATACCAGTAACAATTATAGACCTCATTCTGGAATGGATTGAGGCTCTTATGTTCCTGGAGCAAGCAGATGCCTTGGGCTCTACTAGCATGAGACAGGACATACGGAGATGCTACTGGGGCCTGCTCGAGCAAATCGATGATGAACGGGAAGACAGTGATACAGTGATACGGTGTTTTGAAAGTATTGTTTTACTTTATATTTGTTATCATTCATTTTAATATTTTAATTCTTGTTTTCCTAATTCAGCAGTTACTGTTTCCACTAGCTCTCACTTGTGAAACTCATTTCCTTATCTGAGTGACTTAAATTTGGTAATTTGAGCCCCTATCCAACAGTACAGCCAGAGTTAGGGTTAAGCCCCTCAGAGAGAAGTTGTGTTGACTTCTCCCAGGACCACCGATAGGTCACTAAACATGTCACATGTGCTAGCCTCATGGATTGCATCACCATGAAGCATACAGTAATATGACCCATTGAACATTTTAATATCTTGAAAGGGTTGACTAGTAGCTATGAATTTTCAGAAAATATGTAATGATGACAACCCAGAACCTGGGCTGAAGCAGGTTTTATTTCCTTTTGTGTATTTTAGTAAAAGGTTCACCCCATTATGGAGGCTTTCAGCTCCAATTCCTATCTGGTTAGGCCCCAGTATGGCCATTAAAATCCAAGCCTCTTAGTAATAAAGATTGGCAAATATCTACAGAATATTCAGGAGTCACTGCTTTTCTTTTTTCTTTCCCTTTTCTTTTGAGATGGTTGGGGATTAAATTTAGGACCTCCTACACACAAGACAAGTACTCTACTACAAAGTTACAACCCCAACTTTTTCATTATTTTTTCTAACAAAGAAATTAAAGTGAAGAAAATATAGTTGACTTTTAAATAGAAACTTCAAGTAAAATAGAAATGAAACCGGAGGTTCTGAATTACTGTTCACGTCTCTCTCTCTCTTTTTTTGTTTTATTATTTTTGTTTTATTTTTCTTTTGGGGCCACGCCCAGCAATACTCAGGACTTACTTCTGCCTCTGAACTCAGGAACTACTCTTGGGAATGCTCAGAGGACAGAGGGATTAAACCCCCTCAGTCGCAAGTGAGGTAAACACCTTCCCTGCTCTACAGTTGTTCTCGCCCTGTTCACTTCTTTTAAGATCATATTAAATAACAATTCTTCTATGGTGAGAGTAGGTGTTTGTTGTGTCTTTCCTAGTCACTCAATATAATGATGAAATGCGAAATTAGTTTTCCCTAATGGTGAAAATATATTAGTAAAATCATTATCACAAGGTCCTTGGATGTGTTACTGCTGTGAGGTAAGAAAGCCTTGCTTTCCAAGGCTGTCAGGAGTTTCAGGGTTTAAAAACAAAGTCACCTGTTTTCTAACAGACTCTAACTTCTGAATTTGGGCTTTAACCACTGATTAGGACAACTATCTGAATAATAAAGCAGCTGTGTTTTAGGATCTATTCAGGCATATCTTACCAGTGCTAGGAATTTTCACACACAAGTCTCCAGCTAAACATATTTATTGCATATTAGGGAAACAAGCATATCTACATTAGTTACTTATCCAATCTCCCCCAAAAGTAAAATCTATTTGCAACTGATAAAAAAACTAAGTTATGCAAATATAATTTTGTGGCCAGAAACTTTGAATTGGGAAAGCTAATGTTTTTAATGTTTCAATACTGAAGGACATAAAAGATTAAGAAACCCAATGTTTCTTTCTTAAATGACTGAGTAGCCTTCAAGAACCACTAAAATGAGAAAAAATATATATAAATGTATATACATATATAGATATATAATATCCACGAAAATATAAATGTTTGGTTTTGTCTAGTTTTAAAGTTTCTAAATGTCCTTGTAAAAGTGGAGATATCACTATTACTATTTTGTCCTTTAGTTATTTTTTCATCTTGTTCTCAGATGGTGTTCTCTGTTTCGCAAATGAAACAAGTGTTCCAGGTTTAAAACTTCCTGTAGAGGGCGCTATTGATATTGTCAACTATATGAAATGTTTCAAAAATCACGGTTCATAAAAATATAGTGTCTGTTTAGAAGTCATTAGTTTGATTTTTTGGGAAAATTGAATTATACTAAAAACCTAAACAGACTAATAATTATAAAGGTGTATAGTACTCGTCTCTACGGGTTTCTCCACTGCTGTCTAAGCTTCCCCTCCCCCTTTTATTATTTAATGAACAATCCCTCTTCTGGTCTGTATTAACAATGGTGCTTGGAACTCAGCATCGATAACACACTGCATGCCCTGTTGTGCTACATGTTGAATGATTTGTGTGTCTTTGAGAAAGTCCAGCTTCTTCTCTTAATCTGGTATCCTGGAGGCTCTGTAATTTACTCCCACAGTTCCTTGCCATAACATATTTCATGTCAAGTGGGAGTTTTTTTTTAAACTCCTAATAGAGATATTTTCAAACAAAGACAGAGGGCAAAGAGGATCTTCTTAGGATATTAAATGAGAACATAATCATAGCTTATTTTTCTCTTGTATTATTATGAGACAATTGATGATTGCCTGGGGCTTTGGGGATGAATCAGACTTTGAATAAGTTTCAGTGAGAACAGTGTTCACCAGAGATAAGTTAATTAATTACTCTGCTGTGTGAAAGCTCCTTAGATAGTGTTTTATACTACTGTGGAGCCTGTTCATTAAAAGACATGCAATTCGCTACCTAATACTTACCGGCAAACCTTCACAGAAAATATTATTTTGCTTTTCTTCTTTAAAAAGAAACTATTAATAATCTCCATAAACCACAAGTGAAATACATCACTGATCGTACTCCAGAAGTGGCACTGAAGAGAAATCTTTCATTTCGGAAGTTCTGATGTCTTGTACATATTGTTTACAAAACTTTTTCAGATGCTGACAGATGATTTGCTCCTTACCAGTTTGAGTCTTTGGGTTTTGGCCAAGCGCTTCTTTTCCTCTGCTTCACTTGGTTGATTTCAAATCAGAAGAGGTTCTTGCCCCATTCTTCCATTGCTCTGTATGACAGCATTAAAGAGACTGTAAGCAAATGAAAAGCAATGGCAGGCTTTCCTCCTGCTGGCTACAATTTACATGCCAGGGGCTTTTTAAGCCCTCCAGCATTTTCTTAATACTCTGAAGGGGGGAGAAAATCAAACAGTTTCTTAAGAGTCTGGAATGCTTTCCCTGGCAATTGACAACTGAGTTCAAGTCAAGTTTATGATTTAGACTGAAGCATAGACTTCCTTTATGCATTTACAACTCTCTGAAAACAAGGCTGAATATTGTAGAACGATGTCTGATGAGACTTTTGCTATATGTGTTTTGTGGTTGATTGAGTTTTTCAGCCTTTGTTAACCAATTGTTTTCTCATGTTTTTTTAATAGTGAAAAGAATACTATCTACTCAGAATCTGATGATCTCTTTAATGCTGTGTTTTTCAGGTTCAAAACTACTCATAGAATGAAATAGTTGCATTTAATCATCACTCAGTTATCTGTTCTACTTCGTATTCGATCTTATATCACAAACTCATCAAAACCATGTATGTTGTTGTGGTCTTTGGGGCCTCATAAATTGCAGTAAGTATAGTTTACAAATGTGAACTCAGGATTTAAGTATTGCTCTCATTTGTCAGAGGAAAGTAACCATTCCTCTCTCTGAGGGTAAGATGAGGTAGAAATGACCTCATCTGCATAGCTGAACACAGTGCCTGGCACATAAGCAGACTCACGGATGATGTTTTTTCTTTTTCATCCTTTGCCCCCAGATCTTAACTCAATTTCCCTTGTCACTAATAGAAGGCCATTACATGCTCTACAATGAATCTCTTGGAAAAAGATTACACAGCTATTCAAAATTGTATTTGAAAGAGTTCCATGCTTGCTCTTGACATGAAATCAGATCAATGGACTGGGGAGAAATGTTCGGTGAGAGGGTAGCACCATGAGTTTCTCTGCAATGTTAAGTCATTAGCACTCCAATTCTGCAGGGCAGTGATGGGACCCTCTGTGCCTACCCAGGACCTTTTCAACTCATGATATAGATTTCTGTGGCCTCTAGGAAACACTGGATATGATTTTTATTACACATAAGAACTACCAATGAATTTTCTGCTTCTGTCTCCCCTTTTTTTGCATCTTTTTACATCCATTTTTACATCTCTATCCTTCCGCTCTACTGCATCTTGGCACTTCAACTTCCCTAGTCTAGGGAGGCATCTACTTTTCTAAATTGTGGAGTCTATTTTGCAGTAACCTTCACACTCCTAGACAAGGGGCCCATCTGGAGAACATCCTTTCTTCCTAAATGTGGTTGGTTTAGGGATATTAAATGAGTCTTCTAGTCCTTTCTCATTTAGAAGAAGCTTCGAGCTTCAGAAGATCTTCATGTTGGAATCTCCACCCTGTGTGGAGATTGTATTCTGGGACATTCCCTTCTATGCTGATGGAGACAGAGGATGTGGGACTAATCCTAACCCTCTTTCCTATCTACACCTTTGACCTTCACTGTCTTCCCATTGTTCATCGATTTGCTCTAGTGGGCACTAGTAACATCTCCATTAGTCCTGCCACAAGCAAGTGTAACCCAAGGGCATCTGCTTGCTCCAGGGACAGGAGGAGCCTGAAATCATTCTTCAGGTCATGGAACTGAGATCCATAATTGTTACTAGTTTTTGGCATAACTGGTAATTAAAACAGGGGTAGCTTGCCAGGCTTTACCGTGTAGGTGGTATAGACTCAATAGAAGGCTCTCAACTCGAGCATTTACTGATGAAACTTAAAGGGGTAAGATCAGGTTTTCTCTTGGATGGAGCTCTGAGGAACTATGGAGTCGGGATGTTTAGAATGACCTTAGGTTCTTTTTTAATTTGCTCTTGCCCATGACCAAAGAGAGATCACCATTTCCACCACATATCTTCATTCACAGAATCTGAGACTCACAGCCCTCAATATCTTTGCAGTTTCTATAGTCAATTCATTCACTTTTTGCAAGTGTGGAAAAGAAGGCTGAGAGGGTTCACACAATTTTCTGGGTACCGGCGACACCTTAATGTCAGAACCATCTGTGTCATGATATGATTTCAGCTCTAGTGAGGCCAGGCCTAGTGCTGCCTCCTTTGTTCATTCATTTATCCTTTTAAATATGTCAGTCTTTCTCAACCACAAGAAGTGATTCTTAATACTCTAGAAGTAGCAGTTATTTATACTGTGTCTGACTATTCTCCCAGAAGCCTTCTTTCTTCAGACTCTGAATTTCATAAAATAAGCACCAAGATGAGGCTTTTAGATTTGCAAACATCTCTCCTCCTCTTCCCTAACTATCTGTCCACATGTTTCAACTGTTTTTGTTTCTCTGGATCTCAGTTACTCTTACACTGTGTTCTCTTCTACTCTCACTGTGATATAAATGAAAGGTGACTCTCTGGCTTTAAGTCTACTATGAAAAGAGTTTGGAAGTCATCACTTCCATACATACAACTGAAAATTGCAACATGGAACAGAAGACTGTTCAAAATAAAAATAGCAACAGTGTGTTGGGTAAGTCTCTTTAGTCTACTTTGCTTATTATCAATATCCCATAGATAAGAGAATGGAAACTAAGTTACTATGGATGAGAAGGAGAAATTGGAAATTCTGTGTTATAAGGTGCTTGATCTATCTGTGAAGTGTGTAGTGTTAGGGGTAGTTACAAATGTGCTATAATTTTGGACTGGGTACAAATATACTGCAAATTCTAGGGAACGTACTGATTTTTTAAAGAAAAGATACACCATTGATATAGTAGGGGAAAATAGTAAATGTATCATATAAAATAAAAGCAGAAAATATAAAAGACAAAATAAAATTAAAAATGGGAAAGAAATAGAACAAAGTTAAAAATGATGTCATTCCAACTACATCGCTAATCACTTAAAATGTAAATAATCTAACAACAGCAATTAAAAGACAACTTCTAGAGTAAATCAAAGAAAGCAAAACCAGTTGTATATTGCTTTATAAAACTTACCTAAAGTATAAAGACCCATATAGAGTCAAAAAAGGTGGATAAACGAGTCCCCATTTTTTCTACTTTCAGTACAAACTTCACATGCATTTGACAATATCCTTTGTATAATGTAATAATACAACACAACATGTCTTTTGGGAGTTCGGGTCTAATTTGTTTTTGCCAAGAGTATGGTAATTCTGCTCAAACTCTGTCATAAAAAAAAACACTTGGAAACTCATGGGGTTTTGTTGTTTGTTTTAGAGCCACACCTTGCTGTGTTCAAGACTTATTCCTGACTCTTTGCTCAAGGATCACTCCTCAGGGGCTTCAGGGGACCATAGGAGATGCCGGGATCAAACCTGGGTAGGCCATGTGCAAGGCAAGCATCCCACCCTTTTACTGTCTCTCTGGCCCCTTGACATTCACTGTTTTGCCTCCATGTTTCTGTTGGTCCTTATAATGTAAGAATCATCACAGTTTTCTATTTTACTTTCTCACATGTTTTGGTTCTACCTCTACTTTTAATTGGAATGACTGTTATGTATTTGGTAATATTTACCAAATTTATTTTTTTTCTCCTTTGAAGCAAAATAGGTTGTCTTTTTTTCCTAACCGGGTACTGCTTACTTTGCTGGTGAATTTTAGGAGGCAAATCATTTGGAGGCTTTTAACTGAAGTTCACTGTGTACCTGAAGACTGCTGATACATAGGTTCTTCACAGAGAAGAAAAACACAAATGTTTAAGTGATGTCTGTTGATCTCATCATAATCTCAGATTCCAAGGTTCAACTAGCTGGGGGGGTACTCGTCTACTCTCAGGGGAAACGAGTTCATTCCAAAGCAGGATACAGCCATTTCCACTTGTGGTCAAGGGCAGTTTTTCTTCACACACTGGCTCTGCAATATGAACTTCCCTTTTATACAGTCTTCATTCAGTGACATGATTTAGAGTGGCTAAAGGAGAACATTTGTGAGGAACAAAGCAAAAGAAGAAAGCGAGGCCCTGACTTCTCACTGATCTTCCTGATGTCTCTGTTTCCAATTTGCCTTCATGCTACAGCCTTAGTGCATGTCAGGACAAGGCTGATGTTAACCCAGGTTCCCCCACCCTTTTCTTTTTCCAACTGCTTCTGTTGGGTAGCAGATATCTGACTAGCACTATCCTCCAGGTTGCAACAGGTTGGTCTACATTGTGTACTACATGTCATTTGGGATGCGCTCCAATTATAGAATTTGTCTTAAGTAGTTCTTCATTTCAATAAGGCACGAACCCCCTGCTTTCTATCCCAGGGTCAAAACTCTCAAGCCAAAGGAGGTATTCAGTGAAATGATCCTCAGTGCAGGGCAAGGAGTTCCTTTTCAATTTTTTCTTCTTTCCTCTGTAGCAACGCTAGACAAATTCCTCAGAAATCAGATTGGCAAGGGCAAAGCAGGGTGGGCTGGAAGTCTGGAATTTGGGCTTGCTGAATGCATGCCATTAACGCTGCCACGTAACATGCATTGATGCCAACTGCAAAAAATAAAGATCTAAGTCAGAAGTGCAAGGCAGGCACAAGCAATCATCAGCTCAATTAAACTGGTTATTCCACAAATAACCTAGAAACAGCGGGATTGCCAAACATTCTCCAGCCCCTGAAACATTTGCAAATGAGCATGACGAGTAAGATTTTTCTTTCTTTGTAGCCATACACTGTCACATTTTAATGATGGATTATAGACATGGGCTTTTGGCAGCAGACTGTAGCAAACATGATTCTAGACTTATTTTCTTTTAATCAGAAGATACAAAAGCTTATAGATAAATGGCATTATGCCCAAGAAAGAGTTAGATAAAGCTATAAAGGAAGAATGTGGAATAAGAATACACATATACTTTGCCTTCTTTTGGCATACAAGGAAGAAAGGCTTTTATTGTGATAAAATACATGGACTTTTTTGTTTCATTTAGGTGGTACTTCTGCATCTGTTGGGAGTGCTTATAATAAAATATGAAACTAGTTCATATGACATATGTATCTAATTCTGTAATATCTATTAATCTATATCAATGTCATTAAAAATTGCAAATTAAACATATTTTTTCATAAACTGGTAATAGAATCTCTTGATGTCATAAATATGAAAGTAACATGTTATTTATATAGTCATGATGTCAAGAAGATATTATTTAAGTTCTTAATGGGATCAGAGGCTTAGTTCACAGGAAATATATTTTTTCTATATGTTTCCGGTATCTCTTTTACTTAGTTTAATCATTTATGATTTTGTTTTATTTTAAAAACAGAACCATAATTCTTGTAGGCTATTATTTCTTCTTCTTTCTGGTGAGTTGAGAAATACCAAGTAATGCCACAGGGTAAAGTCTGAACTTCAATTTTCTGCTTTGTCTCATCCATGCCTGTCTCCTTTATCTTTTTATCCTTTTTCTTCTTTCTATTTTGGATTATTTGTACTTTTATACACTTTACCAGACTTAATGTGATAAAAGGAGTATCAAAATTCAATCTGTTCTTTGGTAAGATGTATTAAATTAAAACAATTTCTTTTGATTTTTTTGGATCACACCCGGCCACGCTCAGAGGTTACTCCTGACTCTTCACTTGGAAATTATCCCTGACACTGCTCCGGGGATTGTATGGGATGCCAGGGACGGAACCTGGGTCAGTCATGTGCAAGGCAAATGCCCTACCTACTATACATCAGTCTGACCCTAGATATATTATGTTTTAAATGCAAGAAGGAGGTACATTTTCTTGAGGTGTTTTGCTATTTAATTGTTGAGAACAGAACTTTGAATAGGAAAATTCATTAATCTCTGGAAGCAATTTTTTCACCAAGAATTTATTCCAAAATAGCAGTATAATAGGTTGAAATATAGAGGTTTAAAAATAACCAACAAATGAATTGGAAAAAATTAAAAACCCAGTACACAATAGCTTTGCTTTAAGACCCATATGTGTGAATGTGTGACAACCATCAGTGGGATAAACAGTGCCTGGTGGCTGATTTACAGAGTGGTATTCCTCTCCAAAACAGACAGTCATTC
Organism: Cryptotis parvus; assembly: GCA_021461705.1. Classification (NCBI taxonomy): domain Eukaryota; kingdom Metazoa; phylum Chordata; class Mammalia; order Eulipotyphla; family Soricidae; genus Cryptotis; species Cryptotis parvus. The sequence goes on from JAJIBD010025666.1 coordinate 101,291, forward strand.
ACCAACTTGACAATGGGATGAGTGATGGCAGCTGTATTCCAGAAGGATCTATTTGGGGAAGCAAAACTTAGGCAAGGGTGGGACCAACATAAAAGATAAGAAGATGTAAGGATCCCATCTGTGTGTTCTGTTGGCTAGGAGCCAGCCTCTGTGGGATACAGGATCTTCCTATTCTTCCAGATTGTGAAGATTTGCATGAGGAGAACCAACTGCACATGTATAGCTACCCCTTGACCGGCATGTTTGGATTAGTGAATTAAATAGAAATAGTTCCTTCTTCCTTTATATATCTGTATATCTGTATATATATTGGGCATATTTGACTCTATCATTTCTTAACACCACCTTTGTCCTTAATCCCCTGATCTGGATGCCTGTTGCTTCTCATCTGTCTCTTCTCTCCAACCTTGATAGAAAACAGTATGGAGAGTACTCTTTATACCCAGAATTGAGCTCCCATATGACCAGCACTTCTGTTTTAGGGTATTTGTCCCCCAAACAAAACATTCATTCAAAAAATGTATGTACACCATTCTTCATCGCAGCACTCAGTACAAGAGCTAAGATTTAGTATCAACCTAGATGTCCCTTCCTTCTTTTGTAAGGGTATTATTAGCCCTGTGCCCCTTGAGGTGTTGCAGGTGTGGTTACGGTGCCCGGCTGCATTAGCAGGTGGCAGACAGGAGACAAACTTGTCTATACCCATGGCTCTGCCCTGTGGGCAATGGATTGTAGATGGTTGATGGTCTGACAAAGATAAAAAGACTGGGTCCTCTGGGATGAACCCAGAGGCATAGCAGAGCCTGGCAAGCTATATGGGGTGTATTCGATATATCAAGAACAGTAACAATAATGGACCTTATTCCCAACTAATGGAGACGCATTACTGGCGTCCACCCGAGCAAATTGATGAACAGGAAACCAAGTGACAAGTGATTCATCAGCCTACCATAAAGCCCTAGCCTTCATTGTTAGCTATTAGGACTCCCACATGCAAAATCTTTAAGGTGATGTCAGCAATGCTGAAGGTTTGGCCTGTAGCCCTACGATCCCACCTTTGCTACTTTTCTGAAAGTATTCCACAGTGCTGCCATGGCAGAGCCTGGCAAGCTACCTGTGATGTATTCGGTATACCAAAACCAGTAATGTTACTTGTGCCCGCTGAGCAAACAAGTGATACAAGTGATTCCACAGTGTTATTCTTTAAACACACATGACCCTACTCATAAACAAACCCCCAAAACCAAGCTTAATTCAAATGCACCATGAAGGAGGGAAAAAATGGTGATACAATTCAGTAGATCTGGTACTTGGGTTTAACCTTAGGTTTTGTCAATTAAATCCCAGAGGGAAAGAAATAGAGTGTTACTGTTTAGTGAGTGTAGGATTTCCATTTCTAGTTGCCCAATAGCATAAATTTACTTATTGTCACTGAATTGTACTTAAAATGGCTAAAATGTTAAAATTTATGTCAAATTATATGTAATACATATATATCACAATAAAAAGAAGGGAAAAAGAATACCAGTTCTAATTATTACTAGACATAAATCCAAGTAACAGGTCCTCTTTATCATTGTTTCATCATCTATATAATGGAAGTGGATAATAATAATGATCCACTTAATGGGGATATCCTAATTGAGATGTGTAGGACAGATACCAACTTCTAATAGACAAGGTTAACTCTAGCTGTGATGATTTGTGAGTGTGAATTATTATGTTAAAATTTCTTATATTGTGGCATGGAGATACATTCACAAGATTAATTTTACAGCAATCACCGACTTCGCTGTTGCTTATAAGACAGACTTTCATCAGTCTGATATTTCATATAAAACTTGAATTACTCAAAGATTTTTTTTTTTTTTGCTTTTTGGGTCACACCTGGCGATGCTCAGGGGTTTCTCCTGGCTCTGCACTCAGGAATTACTCCTGGCGGTGCTCGGGGGACCATATCGGATGCCAGGGATCGAACCCAGGCCGGCACAGGCCGCGGCGTGTAAGGCAAACACCCTACCCGCAGGGCTATTGCTCCAGCCCCGCTCAAAGATGTTTTGTGTTGATGAGGTTGTAGGCATTTTTGCTTACTGTAAGCATGGTGCTACTATTTTGGAGGACTACTAAATAATATGTGATAACAATTAGTTAATTTATTTTTGTTTGGAGGCCACACCCATTGTTGCTCAGGTTTTACTCCTGGATTAATGCTCAGAGTCACTCTGGTCAGTTCTCACAAAACCATATGGTGCTGGGCATCAAACCCAGGTAAGCAGCATGAAAAGCAAGCTCCTTACCCACTCTACTATCTGTGATCCTCTAATAACATTTTAAATGTGCACAACCTATAGCCCTGCAATAAAATTTTATGGAAAGTAGTCATATATGCAATGATAGAGTCTACTCTGGCATTTGTTGCAAGAGCAACAAATTTGAAACTGCATATGTATTTCTATTCATCATGAAGAGCTGAATTAAACTGGCATTTAATATAACTGTGAGAAGAAAAGAATATTTAATATTATATTATTTTTGGACCCGTGGTCACAAAAAATCTGTGCAGTAGAGAAAATATAGATTTGAACAGAATACTGTAGTTAGATCACATTCATGAAATGTTATTGTGTATACTATGATTTCTAGAAGGATATTTAATCTAACTTAACAGCAGTATTTCTGGGTTTAAATGGAGAAAGTGCCTTTATTTTAAACACTATGTTACTTGAAGCATTTATAAGTATGTCTTCCTTTCATAATCTTAAAAACAATACAAATATTCCCATTTTAAAAGGAGAGACTGTAAGTAGAGTCTTTGGCTATAGAAGGGAAGAGCAAACATTATTACATTTCTCAGAGTATTTTTTTGATATAAAGGTTTTTTAATTTGTATGCAGGATTTCCTAGATCTGAGTTCACAAAATGGAAATGGAGGCATGACTATTGAGATAAAAGAAATAAGTAGGATAAGAAAAAGGATTTGGATCTGATGGCTACCAACATTTGTCTTTCAGTGTTGGGAGAATTCCTTCTTCCTTCACATCAGTAACCTCTGCCGCCCTTTGCCTTTGTTGATTTATCTTTTCAGTAGAACTCAGGCCAAGTCATCTTCAGAAACATATTCCCATAATAAGCACTCAGGGCAGCTGCCAGCTATCTAGACCCCAGGTCCCCTGTACAAATAAGGGAATAGTATGCTTGGATCCCTCTACTGGTCAGGATTTATGCAGGTTCTTTCGCTCTTTATCAAACAAGCATTTTCTTCTTTCCACAAGTACAGATTTCCAGTCTATAAAGGGATGCAATCCCGAGAAAATGACCACTGAGAAGCACTTGGTCACTTTGACTTCCGTAGATCATCGATTTACTCTAGTGGGCACCAGTAACATCTCAATACTTCCTGTCACATGCGAGATAACTCAAGGGCATCTGCCCACTCCAGGAACATAAAGAGCCTCAAACCATTCTGTCAAGTCATGGGAATGAGGTCTATAATTGTTACTGGCATTTGGCATGTCAAACACGACACGGGTAGCTTACCAGGCTCTGCTGGGCGGGTGGGATTCTCTACTAGTCACCTCGAAACCTAGTTGGAATATAGTATTTGGAATATAGTATTTAAAATTGCTTTTACAAGATTTATTTTGCACTTTGAATGCATTGTTTGCCCATGCTTAATTATGTAACATCATGCAGTAGTCATTTGTATAGCTGTGTTTTGCCTATCTTCCAAATTCCCAATGTACACTATGAAAAATTCACTTTTTAAAACAGCATCATCAAATCATTGTAGATGTTGCAAACTATCAACTCAACTCGCATCAATCAGAATCAAGTTTTAATTAGTCTGAAGTCCAAAATTATAATCTTTGCTTGGAAAAATTTAAACTTTGACAATTTAAACATTGGCAACAAATTCAGCTACTTTACTTGAAATAATAAGCTCAGTCTTATTCTATATTTGTACAGCTTTGTACCTTGGTAACTCATGGTGGTATCTCATAGGGTCCAATGGAAATGTTACTGGCGCCCACTCGAGCAAATCGATGAATAACGGGATTCAAGTGATCAAGTGATCTCATGGTGCTTCAGTAAATAAAGTTAATACCACCATGAGAGTGAGCAGATCACTTGGGAACTCAATCACAGAAGTACTTCTCAAAACCACAATACTTTATGAAGCAGAAGTGTTTTATGCAGTTTTCCATTTTATCACATATGATAATAAAAGGGAGACCTATTCAAAAGTCACAAGTTAATGAAATGAATACTTTTTGCTACATGACATCAAGGACAGTGTTAACAGTATGTGTGTAGCAGTAGTGAGAAACACATTTATCAATATTTGTAAACATGTGTGTATGTAGGGAGTATTTGTGACTTGCTCAAAAAAAAGTAAAATAATATTATGTATGGCAGGGTAAAAAGAGAGATTGAACGACTTGAAATAAAAAAGGAAGTCTTTTGCAGCAGGATGTGATAGGCGATGAAAATTTTGGAGTAAGCACTAAGTTAGAAACCCAGAACCTTATTTAGTGGCTGTGTGACCTCGGAAAACTTACTTTGGCATCCTGAGCTTTAGTCTTTCTACCAATAGGAGAGGAATACCGTCTTCCACCCAGAGATGTCAGAATGAAATGAGCTAAAACACAGCAGACTTGAACCAGAGCTGGTGTTTACAAATCGTAGTGTTCTTTCCTTTCCCTCAGACTCTAGCCTTGCAGTAAATAGCCACGGCAGTCTGAAAATAGATGGTTTTTCTAAACAGCACAATGTTCCAGTGTACTGATTGTACTGCTTCCTCATTAAGTGTCAAGTAAGGGCACGATCGTGAAAGCTATAGATGGAATATTTTAAACCAGACTGAGAGAAGGGTGGGGGACAAGAAAGCTCTATATTTTCTGATTTTCTGAGTGGGACATTTTTCCAGTTCAAATGAGATTGAGAATAACTTTCCAGGTTTTAAATATTAGGTGTCAGGAATTGCTAATCAATAAGGTTTAAAAGCTACTGAAATTCACAAGAATCATGGGAATCAGTTATTTATAAATGCCCCTAATGATATGAAACTAACCTTTTATGTCAACGAAACATGAGTTAAACATGTGGTTAATGATGATATAAAAAGCTGTGGTGTGCGAAGAAGCAGTTCATGCGAGGTGACGCTCAATATTAATTTATGCGATATCGATAATGTTTCAGTCTAAATGAACCTCCCCTCTTTGCAAAACACTGCTAATTCTTGTAAAACCGTTACTTTTTCACTTACCATTGATCTTATAAAGATGACTGAAAATTTTGGAGAGTGCTGAGTTAGCACTATTTTTCTGGGTCATTATTCAGTGCAAAGTGTCAATCTATTTCACTTCATCTCAGCCAGTGGGGGGAGAAAGAGTGGCTTTTCATTTAATCAAGTCTTTCCCAAAAAGAGAATATGTTAAGATAAGTGTAAATTTTATAGGGATGTTAATACTTGAATACTCTTTAGGATAGATGAAGCTTTTGATTTTCAGCCAGGTTGGAAGAAAGCATTAAATTTTATGTGAGACTGGGGTACAGTAATTCCCTGGAGGAAGAGGTCAAGCCACCAGCAACAATGGCCTCTAGATGAGATCTCCTGAACTTGAACCAACCTACCCACCTGTGCCTCTGAAATGTTTCAAAGTTGACCTGCATCCTCAGCTCTAATGCGGGAGCCTGACATTCCCGAAGTTATTCTTGTTGGTTTCAAGAACTGATCCTAGAGAATTTATATAAGTCACATAATATTTCATAATTACAGAACTGCTGGTAATTACTCAAATGCATATGGATGTCAAAACTAGAAGGGAAAATTGTGATGGTTTCAACTAGAATTCAGCTGTATGAGTTTTCTGTCATCTACACACCTGGGTGGTCAGATCATTTATCTGTACCTTTTCCTTCAAATGCAAATGACTCTTAGATTGTTCATTTGAAGACTAATTCTCGCTCTTATTCATAGAAATTTGTCTTAGTTTCTTTTCCTAACATACTATTTTATGCCATGAGTATATACCCTAAATGAGCAAATCCTAAATAGCATGTAATGTGCTAGGGACTTGACATGGATGCTTTTAAGAAACCCCCCCCTAAAACCCATTTGACATTAAGGCCTCTAACTTTCTCCCCTAGTAATTATGTGCAAAGCATTTTTTAAGTGCTTTTCTTGAGAAAAGCACTTAAAACAATGCCTTTAATTTCTTATTGTTTGAAACAGTACAATCAGGAGCCAGAGTGATATAGAACAGTGGGTAGGACACTTGCTTTGCATGCGGCCAACCCTGGTTAGATCTCTGGCATTCCATACTGTCCCCTGAGCCTCGGCACAAGTGATCCCTGAGTGGCACAGCTGGGATGAAGCTTTGAGCACTACCTGGTGTGATCCCAAAACAAAATAAATAGAAAGAATGCAGTAAGTTGTTTTTTTGTTTGTTTGTTTGTTTGTTTTTTGGGTCACACCCAGCGATGCTCAGGGAATATTCCTGACTCTTCGCTCAGGAGTTACTGCTGGCAGTGCTCAGGGGACTATATGGGATGCCAGGGATCAAACCTGGGTCAACCACGCACAAGGCAAATGCCCTGCCCGCTGTACTATCTCTCTGGCCCCAGAATGCAGTAAGTTCTTAAAGCAAAGAACAATGCCTTTAAAACACTTTTTATAACACATTGAGTCTTTGCAGAATACTGGAAAATATATGCTTATATTAGGAATATGTAGGTTGAGCTTTGTATCTCATGGCTTTTCAATACATTTTTAAAAAAGAATCTAAAGGTTGGAGAATTTGTAAAAACTTGCCATTATCACACACCTAGTAAATAACAAGGCAGAGACTACCGGCCCTCTAGATAAACTTTCCTTCTCAGCATGGGGCATGAGGAACTGGGGATATAACAGTTTACATCAATCATGTGTCTGTAATCAGGGATACCTACATTATCCTCAGACTCAGAAAAAGTCAGACAGAGAAAAGTTCCAGGAAAGATACCAAAAATGAAGTTATTTTTCAATCTTTCAGAGGGAATCCGTTGACTTGTAATAGTGTTTTCCATTTGCTACTTAAAGCCAATCTAGTGAACATCAATATATGAAATAAGGAGTATCCATACTTCTATTGTACAGTATGTTTTAAATGTAAGTCTATTTTAACTTACCTATGCAAGCCACTAAATTTACACAAAACAATTGGGCTACATCTGGCTGGCTGTGCTCAGGGTTTACTCCTGATCTGCACTCAGGTATCATTATTCATGGTTCTTGAAGGATCATGCACGGTGCTAGGAACTTAACTGGGTGGGATGAGACACATGCAAGATGAGCACCATAGCCCTGTATTATTTGTCCTGCCCCTGTATTTGCACAATTTATATTCCATCGTTCTGTGTGCATATGTCTTTTTTTATGTAAGAACAAGTGAAACACAGCACAAAACTGAAACCTTAATTATCTGATCAATGTTCCTCTTTCTGTTTACTCATTAGGAGAGACTGAAAAGAAAACAAAGGGCAGTCCTTTGTTTTCTTTTCAGTCCTTCTCTGCCATGATTTTTTGTGGATGTGTTTAGTGGTTCAACTCAGGGACATTAATGGGAGAAAGACAAATTGGCTCTAAAGCAAAATTGCGCAGAAATAAAATAAAGTAATATCAGGCCAGAAAGAGTAAAGATAAAGGCACTTGCTTTTTATCACTCTCTTCAGCAGAACCACAAGTTCCATGGCCCCCTTCCCCACACTCCCCTACCCCTCACCTCTCTACAGACACAGACACAGACACAGACACACAGACACACACACACACACACACACACACACACACTGCTTTGGTGGACCAGGTCCAGATAATTCTACTTGGCTTACCTAGGCACTGCACACTATAACCCCTGGGAATGGTTCTGGCTCAAGCATCATTGGAAGGGACTAATTGATTAAAAGCCTCACATTAGAAGGTAAATGAGAAAGACCGTCATAGTGTTAGTATGTAGAAAAAAAGCCTTTTCTAGAGGTCTGTGTATCTGTTTTTGTTTTTTTGGGGGGCGTGGCAGGAAGATCTTGTGTCTACTCGGCAGTGTTTAGGGCTTACTCCTGCCTCTGAGCTAAGGGATTGCCCCTGTGGGTGTGGGGAACCATATGGGGTGCCAGGAATAGAACCTAGGTCAGTTGTAGTCAGGCGAATGCCCCACCTGCTATGTTATAGTACACCTGCCCAGAGCCTCTGCATCTGGCTTGGAGTTGCCTCCTGCAGGTTACTTTGTAGATAGGAGGAGGACAGTTTGAATGTGGCAGTTTATCTGACCATGTATTCTATTCTGGCTGGTATAAATATTCTCTCATGCTGCCATAATCATCGTGGGGCTAGCTAGATCTTACCGGTATATTTGCATGGTCACGTTGGATCTCTAAGTAATTAGTCCAGAGAGATATGCTATTTGCTTCCAAGCAAGCAAGCAAGCAAGCAAGCAGGGCTCTCTGATAACTCAAAGCTAAATTACAGAACTACCATGAAGTAAAGATGAGACTCTTGTGAAGCCTTGGAGAAATATTTAACTGGTTATAGAATATTCTTTGGTACAGATGCTTGCCTTTTTTATTCTAAGATACAGTTCACCTCAGAAACTCCTCTTTACCTTGCAAAGGCACTTCCAAGGCAGATCTTGGCTTGGCAACATTAACATCTTAAGAGGCCTATGTGAGGTCCTGGGAAAAATTACTTGAGGGCATTTGACCCTGATAGCTTTCCATATGAGTGGGAGGTCAGTGTTTCCAGGGATATAAAACTAGGCTGCTTCCTCTCTTCTTTTTTCTTTTGGGCTCTCTCTTTAGTGCTCTCTCCTTTTCCCCTTTCTGCTGGTGCCGCTTTACAGTCTCCTCTCTACTATCACTATCATAATCCTCCTGTTGATCATCTATTTGCTAGATAGAACAGGCACCAGTAATATCTCCATATGTTCTGTCTCAAGCTAGTAGAGCCCAAGGGCATCAGCTCGCTCCAGGACATAAAGAGCCTCAAACCATTATATTAGGTCATGGGAATGAACTAATATAATTGTTACTGGTATTTGGCATATCAAATACAACACGGGCAGCTTGCAGGCTTGCCATGCAGGTGGCATACCCTTGTAGTCACCTCAAAATATAGCATTTATAGATGAACCACACGTCCGCAAGCAGCCGCGTGAGACGGGCTCTGATAGGCTGTCGCTGGGTGGAGTTCTGACAAGAGGGAAGTCAGGATGTGGAAAATGGTGGCCCGATGGAGTGTGGGGGTCATCTGGCTTGTTGTGCGGCTCTGGGACGAATTGAAAACAAACTGCTGCAGTTTGTACCCACCCACCCTCCTCTCTACAGGGCCTTAAAAACGTGGTGGCCACCATCTTGGCCTACACATGGCCGGGCCTAGCCAGGAATACAGTGTACAGGGGCTTTTCCTGATTTGTATGCCTGAACCTGTGTTAAGTAAAGCATTTTGAAACTTTGCCGGATTCTTGTATCTTTCTCCATCTGCTGGCCACCAATCCCCTAGGACAGAAGGGGATCCCTGACCCTGCTCCAGGATTTTTGCCAGGCTTCCAGCGTTTCCCCCGCACTGCTGTCTTATCGCTCTGGCCCCCAAATCTATGTATCTTTATGGGCAGCAATTAGAGAAGTGTGGTCTTCAGCCTAAAAGACTCAATCATATTGATGGGGCACCATTTTTGGTTTCTCCCCTTCTGAACATCTCATGGCTTATATACGGAGTCTCAAAACCAGAGGCCCTATGAGATAGGTCATCACATTTCTTGTATCAGAACCAAGAAAGCAGAATCCAGAGCCCAGTGCCAGAAACTTTAATTGAAATCTTGAGGATATCTTACTCAAGAAGCCTTTAACCAACTGTCCCATAGGTTGTATAACTTCTGCAGGAGCCTTAAAAGTTTCTTTTGGTGCTGGTGTTGGGGGGGGGGGCATGTATTGTGTAGCTATAGTATCTATAGTACACAGATAGGGCATTTGACTTGCATGCAGTCAACTCGGGTTTGATCCTGGGCTTCACTGATGACATCATTCTAATAACACCAAACATTAGCCAAGCGGCACAAATGCTGGCTGACTTTGACCGAGAATGTGGAAAGATAGGTCTACAGCTGAATCTAAAGAAAACCATGTTTATGAAAAATGAACTAGTTCCAGAGGCCCCATTCACTCTCAATGGAACAAACATCTCTGAATGCAGCAGTTATGTGTACCTAGATCGAGAAATCAACATGATGAACGACCTAAAACCTGAGCTGCACAGGAGGAAGAGAGCAGCATGGAATGCCTTCAAAGGCATCGAAGAAATAGCTAAAAGGACAAAAAACCTCTGGCTCCGGGCACATCTCTTTGACTCCACCATTCTCCCTGAAGTAACATATACCTCAGAGACCTGGGCCCTACGAAAGCAGGATGAGAATGCTATTCGGGTCTCCCAGAGAGGAATCGAAAGAGCTATACTTGGAATATCACGCCTCACTCAAGTGAGAGAAGGAATCCGGAGTTCTGACCTCCGTCGCTATTCCAGAATCAGGGATGCTGTCTCATTCGCCAAGGCATCGAAAATCAGATGGGCTGGACATGTAATGCGATTTGGAGACAACCGCTGGACTAGAGCCGTTACCGACTGGATCCCACGGGATGTCAAAAGATCACGTGGCCGCCCACCTACAACATGGTCAGACTTCCTCGTCAAGACCCTGATGGAACAGTTTGACGCTCTTCATATTCTTGAATCAACCAGATGCCATTGGGCTACATTGGCACGTGATAGGGTCCAATGGAAATGTTACTGGCACCCGCTCGAGCAAATCGATGAATAACGGGATTCAAGTGATCAAGTGATCAAGTAATCCCATATGATTCCCAAAGCCTGTCAGAGTGATCCCTGAGCACAGAGCCAGGAATAAGTGCTGCACATCACTGGGTGTGGTCCCAAAGCAAGTACAAATTTTTTTATTTTAATTCCTTGCATCAGACAGAATTCTCAAGCTTTGTTAAATGGTGAAAAAAATTGGCTAAATCCAAAGTACAAGGTGAAAGAATTTTATCCTGCTGACAACCCGTGGAATGGTCAATTTAAGCCCGACAAATGATAGATAAGCACAATTTATTGGGATATTAGGATTCTTCCACTGGGGCTGGTAAATACCTATTGCTTTGACCCCTTCCTTCCAAACCTAATATTATCCCACTGACCCAGCTGCCCAGGCATCTCTCACTTCAGCTGCCTTTTGATCCATCAATTAAGGTTCACCCACACCAGGTCCAGCATTGGAGCTCACTGATCTTCATTGGTCAGTGTAGGTGTCAGTCTCTTATAGGCTCAGGCAATGGGACACCTTATGGATATTGGCGCTCCAGGTGGTTCTCTCCTATGTAGGAGGTGGGATGGGAATAAGGAGAATTCTGGGTAGATAGCTTGCTTCTTAGCCAGTTCCCTTCGCTTGACTGTAAGATAGATTCTTTGTTTACATCAGGTCTTGTTAATGGGTGAAGCTCAGAAGGTGGAATGGCTTTCCTGGTAATTGTGTGGGCACCTAAGCAGGCAAAAAACTTTTAGTTGAGGTGGCCCTATGTTAAACCTGCTCTGCCTGCCTCTAGGGACCTGGGATGTGCAAAATCCTGCAAGAAAACCTGGAGTCAGGCAGGACTCAGAATCCACAAATGTGAGCATCTGTTGCCACATTCTGAGATGACATTCTGTGCTGCATATTGGCGGATAGTGTAAGGATAAAAAGGGGAAATTTTTTCTTTTTTATTTATCTGGTCAAGTTTGCTAAGATCTCAAAGTTCCCACCCCTTATGCCATTATCTGCATCATTTTCATTTTATTAATATAAAAGTAAGGACAAATACATCCATAATATTTGCCCCAAGAGCAAGCACAATTCCTAATTAATTTGAGTTACTTTAATTATCATCATGATGTCCATAACATAGATAAGCAAACTGAGGCCCAGGAGTCATTGGAAACTCAGGCAATAGAGCCAATATTGCAACTCAGTGTACTGGACTGTAGACAAAAGTTTGTGTGTTTTTGATTGCATTTATAACAGAGATATGCAATGTATAAAAAGTTGAGTGCGGAGTATACTAGAAATATCCTTAAATATCAACTATTGTCAGTTGAGCTTTGAAATAGATGTCAACATCATCACAATACTGCTGAGAATAAGAGAAATTATCTGCTTATCATGATTCCAAGTGATTTAATTATTATTTGGGAAATCATTAGAGACATTTGATTTGTGTTCCCAAGTAGGGTTCAGATAAATGCATTGTTTATCTAGTGGCAGTGTGTCAAACAAAAAGTCAGCAATAATTTCTGAAGACCAACAAATTATTTGAATAATATCAACAACTGATGGTCAACTTACATAAAAAAAATCTAGGTAGGGGCCGAGTGATAGTACAATGAGTTGGGTGCTAGCCTTGCACAAAGCCAAATGGGGTTGATCCCAGCACCTCCTGGTCCCCAGGCATCACTTCCATGACTGTGCAGTTTGCCAGAGAATGAATTGTGACTGAACTGCTGGAATCAAGATGCTCGCTTTGGATTGTCAAACACTTTTGTGCTGGTTTGACCCGCTAAAGAACTTTGTATTTTCTTTCTGATTTTAAGTGGTTAAACAATCTCCAAATGGTCCCCGACTTTCACCACTTGTGCTCCTGAGTACAGAGACAAGAATAAATCTTGAGTACATCCGAGAATGGCCAAAAAAATGAAAAAAGAAAAAAATATCTATTTAGTTTCTGCTTCTGTTTAGAGAACACTGATTGGTAGTGCTTGAGATTTATATGCTACTAATGATTTGTGGATTTTACAATATTTTTTGATTATTGCCTTGAAATTACTTATTTATTCCTTGTTTGATTCAGGTTTACTAGCTGGGAAAATATCGACTCTCAAACTTGGCTCCTGAGTATTGAGTTGTTCTTTTTCTGCTTCAAGTTTGCTCTTTGCTTGGCTCCGTCTCCTCCTTTGAAGGAGAAGGTGACTAGCAATTGCAGGCAGGAAGGGTGCCCTGGTACTTGAGTGGCAATGTGGGCAAGGAGGCTGTTAAACAGCAGGCCGTTGCTTCCTTCCATAAACGCAGGTAATTGAGTTGCCATATGTAAAGTTTTATTGTGAAGATTCAAGTTAGGACTAGAGCTCTTCTTTTTGCAATTCCTTCCGGGCTACACGTGGGAAAACTCCGTACTGGGAACTCAGCGAAGAGCTCTAAACACTGCAATGAGAAATGAACAGTTCATAGCCTCTGCGTGACTCCAGGAAGACGAAAGTGAAGAGGGTTGTTCACACACTTAAAATCAGAACGAAATTACAAAGTTCTTTGTGGGTCAAAGCAGCACACAAGTGTATGGCAATCCAGACAGAGCATCTAGATTACCAGACAGTTCAGCCACGATTCATTCTCTGGCAAACTGCACAGTCACGGTAATGATGTCTGGGCATGAGAGGAGTGAAGGAAATGTCAGATGTTACATAAATCCCAGGGACCATTATTTTTTGTTAGTGGGAGCTAAACTCTTCCCAAGTAAATAAAGCTCCGACGCCCAGTCAACATGTCCTTAATAAAGTTCTCCCTCCAGTAAGGGGTTGAAAACAGAGTGTTGGGGGTGCCAGGGCTCAAACTGCTGGAAGACTCTGCCTTAGCTCATCTGCAAAATGGGGATAATTATAACACCTGCCCCACTTTCTGTGTAGGCTTGTGAGAACGCAGGCAGCTCCGTGAGCGCTTCCTAAAGTGTGAGCAGCTGTGCTGCTGACCCAGGTCTCCTAAGATCGCCAGGAATTTAGACCCCGGCTTCCTCCCTTTGAGTCTCAGTCACAGGGCAAGGGTCTGCTAGGAAGTTAAGCCGGCCTGGGGGCGGTGATCAGCGGTAAAACCAGGCTCTCTGGAACTCAGCCGGACGCCGCTGCAGACCAGGCGCTGGAATCCTGCCTTCTGCTTCTGGCCCTGCCACTTGCCAACCTGTGAGCTTGGGCGAGGTACAGAGCAGGATCTGGACGTGATCGCCAGGGGCCCTTCCGGCGGCTCTGACGCCCAGTCTAAATCCGGCTCATCATTTGGCTCCAGCAGCGACTTACCTTTCGCCCCACAGGAAACACCTCTGCAGGCTCTTTCTCAGACTCCCTAAACTGGGGTCTGGGAAAGGGCGCCGTTAGGGTGCTGTGCCTTCCGTGCGAACACGCACTGACCAGAAGTGTCTCCCCTGGAGAAGGGGTGGGGTGGAGAAACGGGGTGCCAGAGAGTGCTGAGAAGCTAGGATGGAGGAACATGGTAATGAGGTCATGAGTGTCGCAGGGAGAAGAAAAAGAGATGGACAGCTGCTAGAGGGGGAAGGGGGCCTGCCTCTTTTTTCTGTTTGCAGAAAGTCTCTTCGGGCACCCAGCAGAGGCCCCCTCCCCAACTCTCCCTGGCCCCATCCTACTACCAGGGACTCTCTGCAAGGGACTCGGGGTTCGTGCCTCCTCCGTGGTCCTATCCGAAACCCTGAGGATTGTTTCCTAGCTGACTCACACCACTAATGTGAGGGAGCCGTGTCACACGGCGCAGGGCTGTGCAAGCTGTTGCTTGCGCGGTCGCCGCCGCCGCCGCGGCTCCCGGAGACTGCGGCTTGGTCCGCCAGAGGGGCGGGGGGCAGGGCGGGGCGGGGCGTGTCCGGGGTGGGGCCCGCCCCCTCGGCGCGCCGGCCCCGCCCCTGCTCCCTCTCCTGCGGACCGCAATGATTTAGAAGTTCAGGAATCCCACGTGACGTCACCGGGGGTGATGTAATGCACTCTAAATAGAATGTATTGTAATCTTTGCTCAGTCCAACGTGGTCCCTTCACCCGGGCTCCGCTCTTGCCTTCTCCACACTTGTTTGGTAAGTTCCTAAAAATACGGCTCGGCCACTTCTGGGGCTTTTGCATTTAGTCACTTTTGTTGCACTTGCCGCGGAAGCCGTCTCGGGAGCGTACTTGTTTGCAGGGGGTCGGTTCTTGGCTGCTGCCGCGAGGTTACTTGTTCCAGCGGGCAGGTCACAGGGCAACAAGCAGGGAAGATGCGCTGCGTTTTTTTCGGTGTTTGTCAACACTTTGGTGGACCAGAGGGAAGTCCGGCCGCAATTTGCTGGCGGACTGTGGAATTCTGCGGTGTCCTGAGGCCAGCCCCGAGACCCCACGCCGTGTCCGTCCCAACAGAGCGCGTCTCGGTGGGCGCCGCGCCGTGCCACAGGAGGGATGCTAACGTGGAACGAGCGCCGTGTCCGCGCCGGCGTGCGTGCGTGTGTGGGAGCGCGCGTGTGTGATTCCCTGAGCCGGGGAGCCGTTATGAATCGGGGGTGTGTGTTTGCCTCCAGAGACCTGGCAAGGTGCGGAACTCTCCAGAAGTGCAGTCAAGCGGCGGCGGCGGCGGCGGCGGCAGCGCAGACGGCGAGCCGGGACCCTCCCCCCCCGTCCCCCCAACTTCCCAGTGATGCGGCGAAACCCCCGGAAAAAGTTTGCAAACTTCCAGCGGGCGCAGCGAGGACGCCGGGTCCCCTGGGGGGGGGGCGGGTAGGCAGGCGCTGGGGAGGGGGGGGGCGCTCGCTCTTCGCTGGGGGTCGAGCCGGCTGCTGCCACCTCTCCGGCAGCGCTGCCCGCCGCATCCCAGGGGCGCGCCCGGCGGCGACGTCGCCCTTGGAGAGCACTTGGCTCGCGCACCCGGGCGGGATGGAAGACTCAGTTCGCGTGCACTGTGCCGGCAGCCTCCCACCTCCGTCCCTTTCGGGCCTGCCTCCTCACCCGGTCCCTGCCAGCCGCCGGTGCAAATGACAGCTCCCGCCTGTGCCGCGGTGGCGCGGTGGCAATTCCGCGGACACGGCGGCGGCGCCTGCGTCTCCGGCCGATTCTCTTCGGAACCGCTGAAACTTTCCACCGAGTTGTTAGAGGGGCCACTCGCGAAAGAAGGAATGCAGAACCTGGGACCCCCCAGTCCAACCCGGCTTCCCGCAGCTTTTTTGCCGTCGTTTTTATTTGCCGGGCGGAGATGTTAGGTAGATAAAGCGCCCCGACCTAGGCCAACTGTCTGCTAATCCGCACCACCTCCGCAGGGTGCTGGTTCGAGGCCAGGCACAGGAGTGGGCTGCTGGGACACTTGATGGGCAGAGCTGGTCTTGGGCTTGAGTTTTGTTTTTCCCTCCCTGACATGTGTCAAAGGCTGAGGGCTGGCTACAGGTCCATTACGTCATTCTGCAGGCCAGTAACTGTGTGGAGAACAGCGCCTGATATTCAAAGGTGGGGATGGGGGGGTGGGGTGGGAGGTGCAGAAGGGGGCTTAGAAACGCTGAGCAAGCGAATCTGCTTCCCCTCCCCACCACTCACTCACTCCTGCAATCGCTGACTCCTAGGGCAACTCAATTGCCGGGTGCTCGCCGCACCTCCTCCGTCCTTCTCTCCTCCCCCGTTTTCCTCTGGCCCCGCCCGCCCCCACCCTTTGACTTGCTAGCCCTTGGCGAGCACTGTCCTAAGAGTGTGATGAGGGAAGCGCTTCTGGGGTGGGGTCAGGCAGGGTACTACCTCAACAGGCATGCAATCTGCCCTTTTCTATTATTTAAGAAAGGCCCTCGCAAGCCCTTCACTCCAGGGCAAAAGATACTCCACTCTGATAGAAAACTCAGCTCCGGAAATGTTCAGAGAACTTGCAACATACAGTGGCCCGGTGGGGGCTTAGGAAAACTATATACCCACTGCAAAGCAAAGTCCCGATTTTACCGAGCGCCTTCCTATTTGGCCCAAGAGGAAAGAAGACCGAAGAAGTGAGAATACGGACCCAATCAAATATAGCTGTGAGAGCAGCGAGATGGAAATGTTTCCTTTCCAGCGGGAGGAGTTGGGGAGGGGCTGAACCCAAAGTACCATACAATAAATTTCTACTTGCCCGATGCCTGTTACTGTCTTGCTCTAAACAGTAAGTTTACGTATTTAAGAAGAAAATTAAATACCTAAGTCATAGTCAGAATCTCCTTATCCGGCAGGTGAAATAAAAAAAAAAAGCCACTATATGTGAAGTGCTCAGGGATAAAAGTAAAGAGAACTCTTAGACGAGAAAGTATGTGGTGTGCATGTGTGTGTGTGTGTGTGTGTGGTGTACAGTAAAAATCAAGTAAACACATTTATGAAAGACTTTTAGATGGAGGGAGCAGGGAATTTGAGTGCTTTCTTTTTTGGTGTTGTTTGAGGGAAATTAGAGGAAAATTGTATTCGGAGTATGTGGGAATTTCTTAAAGGTCGCGTGTTTTGTTATAATCAGTTTTCATTTTCTTCAGAGTGAAATTTGGGCGGTAGATTAGGCATTTGTGCAACTCCTCTCTGAAATCTAATTGACACCCTTCCCCAAGTTTTTGGCAATATATGTTATTAGCCACATCCAGAGATGAAATAGTGTAACGTCCACACAATGCACAGGCATCGAAAATGTGAAACTTCTTGTTTGTGATGCATAGACTGAGGGGGAAAATGGCCTGGGTCACGGGCACTAGAAAGTGTGATTAATGATCAGTGATTTAGTGATCAGCGATTAGTGGTTTTATTCAAACTGTTACCTCTGACCAGAAGCACACATCAGAGGATTAACAGGCTCTTTAGATAAATGCTCATTAGTGGAAGGGGAAAAGCAAAGATAATAGGCATGCACCCAGGAACAACTTTCAAGAAAATCATTCCCGTCTTCAGAATAATAAGCTCTATTAACAGAAAGCCCTTTTTAATTTAAAACTTGCTTTTATCTTGTAAATCAAAGTTAGATGTAAAAGTTTGTAGTGCCATTATAACCTAAATTTTCCCATATCCACTAGATGTGGATTATCTCGGCAGTGATATTTTTTTTTATTTAAATAAACAATTGGAGCTTTAGAGCAGCTGAACTCCTACAAGTCTTTAACTCCCAGGGTCTGAAGGTGTCCCGCATTCTTGCCAGAGTGCAGCTTGCTAACTAGATGGCGCACTATTATTTGCTCTTCTGAGGCTGTAGTGCTGGAGTGTAAAGGAGCAAGTAGCTGCTTGTGAGGTGTTCTTCAACACTTCCAACAAAGTGGATTCTGTGGAGGGTTGGAGGCTAGACAGTTCGACAAGTTTTCAGTCACATTTTCCATGTCAGTTAAATCTGGGAAGTTCAAGGCTACTGGAAAAATTAGTCTCACTACTAGAAGAAACTTCAGAACGGAGGAGAGGAGGTAGAGAGCCCAAGAGGCCCCCCTGGGTTCCAGAAGTGATTGTAAAATAGCAGATCTGTTCTTTTTTACCGGGAGATCATTCCACAGTCTCCTGATCTGAACTACTGAGGCAAAAAAAAACTCCAAGGTTTATTTTCTACCTAATCTTGCTAGTGAGAAAGAAGTTACTAGAAAGAAAGAGAGAACTCACTTGCTCTGTTGACTGCAGGAAGCAGCACGTTGCTGATTTTATTCTACAGATAATGGTAAGACCATGTTTATAAAACTTATTAAGCTTTTTTCTTTCAATGCAGTTGGTTAAATGAAAGCAATCTTATATTTTCTTAGATGGGATTCAGAAATGCAATTCTTATTTTGCATTTTTATCATTACTTTGGTCATTTTTCTGGGACTGGGTAGTATTTTATGTGCGAGAGGTGTGTGTGTGTGTGTGTGTGTGTGTGTGTGTGTATATGAATAAGACCATTATTTCTTGAGTAAAAATAATGTTCATGAGCTTGTGAAGTACAGCAGGGGGAGCAACGACTTGTTAAATAATGTGTCAGGTAAGAATTCCTTTACCACAAACTTTCATGAATCACTTCAGTACTTAAACAAGGAAAAAGTTTTGATAAAGAACCTAAAAATTTAACAAAAAAGCATTCTTCGCTTCCAAACCTAGACACGCTTTCCTTCCACCACCCCACGAAGGGTGGGATTGAAGGGTGGGAATATCAGCATTCACTTTAGTTTTACACCTTAAAGTAGGTGTTTTTCTATCATTCTAACTTTTATATCCTTCTACTTTAAGGACAAGCTCCCCCCTGCATGTCTTCTGCGTTCTTTGTCCGTAGCATCTTAAACAGACACAGGTCTTTTAAAATCCGGCTGTCTGGCAATTTCATTTTCAACTTTACTCCAAATAACTATGTTTGTTGGATTGGTATCCCCAAGTCAACTGTCCTAAAAGAGAAATGTCTGACACTCCTAAATTCCCGTCAGGAGTCGCTTTTGCTCTTGCATGGATTACACATGAGCAGATGTTGTTTTATTAGACCATTAAAAAAAAAAGAAAATCATATTTTTTCTTCATCCCTGTGATATTTCAGCTTTTATTTGGAGAGGTGGTTAAATGAATGGTCATTGATCAGAGAGACTTTTCTTATAGCAGATTTTCAGTTCTAGAAAATGAATAGTTTTGGTACAACTCTTTGTCAGGTTTCTCACACCTGCAGGTTCAGAACCCATTTGCCCATCCCATGCCTTTTTGTACTGATGTCAAGTATCTCATTCGATTTCTTGCTGTTCTTGCTTTGGGGCAATGACGTACAACTAGCCTATCCCCTTACATTGGATGTTGTTTTCTGGTTACGCCAAAAATTCTTTTATGGAAGGGTGATGTTTACTAGATTACCATATGTGAACTTTTTTATTTTAGTTGGTTTTCTTCTGGTTGTGTCTGTATACTGGGGGTTTGAGTGCATTTATTATTTTTCTTTTTTTTTCCCCTTGTGTCTTTACTTCAAAGCAATGCTGTTAGTCACAAAATTAATGTGATCATGGCTGGTGTTTCCCATCTATATGCTTCTTTGGCTTCTTACAAATTGGATTTCTACAGCAATTTAAGATCTTTTTTTTAGAGGCAGCTTTCTTGGATGAAGATAGAACAATGATCTCAGTCAATTCATTATCTTGTCCTCTTTGACTACCGGCTGTATTATGGGAATCAACCTAGGTTTTTATAAATTCATTAAAATTTTAAATCTAGGATTGCTTCTTTGAATTCTATGTAAGAAAATCATGCAATTGATGTAAGGAAACAAACTGGGGAACAATTGCCTCAAATATTTAAGTGTGTGAAAGAAGCACTTTTAGACATGCTGAGAAAATGCAAGAGCTTTTTAGTGTTGTTATTTATTTGTAAGCTATATCAGTTTTCTTTTCTTGTGGTGCTGCCTTAATTAGAAACTCTGGCACTTTCAAATGACATCACTTTTAATGTTTTTATTGAAGAGTTCTTATGTTTTGTGATTAGAAAAAATGTCCAATTGATATTTATTGAGGATACATTAGCATTCCATTGTTAGGATAATGGATTGAACAAGATTGAACAGTGAAATTAGAGAGAAAGAGAGAGAGCAAACTAAGTTATTGAGACGCTTCTGGAACCTTTACAGCAAAATCCTAAAACGGAGGTTGCTTTACTGTCTAACGGAAGGCTTCCACTGATTTATAGATTTGGCAGTGGGAGGGGGCCACTGTGGAGGATCAGGGTCAGGGCTGTGTTCCTATGAGGCACATGCTCTACCACTG
Source organism: Cryptotis parvus (assembly GCA_021461705.1). NCBI lineage: Eukaryota > Metazoa > Chordata > Mammalia > Eulipotyphla > Soricidae > Cryptotis > Cryptotis parvus. The sequence goes on from JAJIBD010025666.1 coordinate 121,808, forward strand.
AGCTACCTCCTCGGCCCCTGTTGCTTTGATATTCTGATATTCTGCCCTCCCAACTCATTCTATTTACCATTAGTTGTTTCTGACGAGCAGAGCCCACTTCATTAATATCTGCAAAATATGCACTTGTTGCTTTCTTCTGTTTCCTCCAAGTTTACTTGTTTACACTCTTCAGTTCACATAGATTGAAACATCACCATGTTGGCATTTTACTTAGCATAATCTTGAAAAAAAAAACCTTGAAAACATTTTAATTGTTTCTTTGCTTGAAGTAATATTAGAGGAGGTCTCCCCATGGCTTACGAGTTTTGATTAGAAATGGAATGACTTGTAGTGCAGGTAAGTCGGGAGCTGGAGGTCTCTTTCACATTGATAAACCAATGTGTTTAGTTTACAAAGGACAGCCTAAGTCTCTTACTACTCTCTTCTTCACCTCAGCACTGCTAGAGCATCAAGTCTCTAGGTCTTATTATAGCTATGCTGTTATAGATGTATTTCATTGATGGAAGACTACCTATGGCATGGGATGTTTTGCTCTTTCTATTTGTTTTATTTTTGTGTTGGGGCCATACCTGGTGGTGCTCAGGGCTTACTTCTGGCTTGAATTTAGGAATCACTCCTGGTGGACTCAGGTGAGCATATGGAATGCTGGAGATTGAACCAGAGCCCTACTTGCTGTACTATCTCCAGTTCTGTTCTGTTCTTTTTAAGCCTTTTGATAACTATTCTTTCAAAGACCAATTTTTTTTATTTGATCCTTTGAATGAGTCGGCTGGCTATAGAAACTAGTTTCTATTCTGTTTATTTTTCTATTAGTGTCAACACTAATTTTTCCTAATACTAGCCTCCAATTTATTATTATTTTTTAACATTTTATTATACCACCGCGAGATATACAGTTACAATGCTGTTCACGCTTGGGGGTTTCGGTCACACAGTGTTCCAGCACCCCGCCCTCCACCAGTGCCCCCCAGCCACCACCCATGTCCCCAATTCCCTCCCCTCCCACATCCTGCCTAAATGGTAGGTTCTTTATCTCCTCTCCTCTCCCTCTCTCTCTCCTCCTTCTCCCACATTGTACACTTCTAAGTGCACTACGTACACTTAGAAGCCATCATTTGCATTTTTTTTGCTAGCCTCCCATTTAAAGGCTACTTTTCTTCACTATTATTCCCCACCATTCATGTTTCTTAGACATGTGAAAAATGTCACTATCTTGATCTCATTTGAGGCTGAAAGCCAAGAAAGGCGAAAAAGTATCTAAAAGACCTTCTTTGAATAAGGCAGGAACTGTCAAGGCAGTGCCTGTCTTTCTTTATCATCTTTGGGCAGGAATTTGAAAAGTTAAAGTTAAAATAAATAGTTTTTTGTTGGTTAGAACAAGTGCATTTTCACTTTTTGCCCAAGATTAGTCGTATATGAATTATCTTTCCAGGTCATTTTACATGTGAGTATTATCCTAAGATTCACATGAATCTTACTACATGAGAAGTGAGATGAAGTTTAGCAAAACCTGACTGATGCCGGGGAGTAGAAATCATGCCTGCAACATAGGGGCTCCAGAGAGCCAAACATTTCTTTGACGTTCATAGTTTATTTGAGAAGGGGAACACGACTATCTAATTGGAAAATTTGAATGTATCTACTGTTATGTGTCTTTTCACCTGATCCATTGGTTTCCTTCCAGTTATTTGCAGGAAGACTTGCTATCAGAACTCTGGTCTCTTTTTGGTATCTTATTACACTGAGAAGTTCTGTATTTTGGGTGAGATTTCTCAAATATAACATTTCAATAACTTTTATGCAATTTTTTTCTTTGTGTTGTCCCAGGGGGAGAATCATGTACAATAAAAAAGCAACCTTGTTTGTGTTTAGATCAGCTGATTCTCAGAAGACGTAGTTATAGATTTTTCTCCATTTGACAAATCCACTCGAACCATGTCACTTGATCAAAGCAAGAGTTTCTTCCTTAAGGAAGTGGTAATGCTGTTTTCATTCATTTTCTTTGTTTTTGTTTTGACGCCACATCTGATCACTCCTAGTGGAGCTGGGGGAGCCATATGGGGTGCTGAGGACTAACCCAGATTGACTGTGTGCAACACAAATACTCTTGTACTACCTCTCGGACTGCTAGTCTCAATCCTTCTGAGCAGGGATTGAATCTTGTGGCAAAAGATGGCCCTAAGAATGCTGTGTGTCTGTGGGTTATTTGTTAAACTACATGTTAAAATATTCACAATCCAGTGTAACTCTCTATAACTTAGAAGCTTTAATAATTTTTCCTACATTCTCTGCACTTCCCTTATGCTAATGTTCTACTAGAGTTATTTATGATCAGCCATTCCAGCAACTGTGCTTTCATGAGGTTAATTCTAATAACAAATCACAAGTGTGCACCCCGCAGATAGGGGAAATTTTATCATGAGGGGACTAGATATTGATATTAAATCTCAGAAGAAATAATTAGTAAGATGAAAGATAAGGAAGGTTGGCATGATGGCATCAAGGTTCTGTGATCCCCTAACTTTGCCACTGCATGGGGTAGAGCAACAGGGAACCTCTGAAATTAGTAAAGGAAACCCCAAAGTGCTGGCATAAACTTAGCCCTCTGCGCCTCAATTTCTTGGTGATAAGACTCAGATGATAAGACTTCTTGGTCTCAAAGTTGGGGATACCACAGAGGTTAGGACACATACTTGCATGCCCCAGACCCATATTTAATCGCTGGTACCACATGACCTCCCTGGTTAAACAAAACTGAGTTAAACCCAGAGACACCCAGGCACCATTGGGGTATCCCTAGTGGTCCCTATTGCTGCAGGACCTGGGTAGCACCATATTCTCAGGATCTCTAAAGAACTGTCACTCTGACTGGCAAAGTGTCACCAGGATGGCATATGACTCCTCCTGCCTGTCTCCCCTTCCACTCCTCAGTCCAGTACTGCTTGGGAGAGCCCTCGGTAAAGAAGAAAATTATTGTTTCTTTTTTGGCCTTCAACCAATTTTTAATTTAAAAAAAATTACTCAATTCTCTCCTCCCCAATAAATCTGTCTTATTTAATTGAACAAACAAAAGTCAACCTCCAGTTCTACCAAAGGCTACTCCTGCCCCTACCATCATTCCACGGCCCCCACCTGAGATGGGATCAGCCACTGTGACAAACACTGGTCTCAGTAGCCACCACAGCCCCAGAGCAGGAAACACAAATGCAAGCTACATTTAATTAGAATCTTTCATCAGTCCCATGAAAAAAGAAACAAGTGAAGTTCATCTTTGTAGCATATTTTCTATAATCCAATAGGTCTGAAATCTTTATGTTTCAGCATGCAACCTATATACACATGTTTATGAGATGCTTTGTCATCCTCAGCAAGGTTTTTTATGCGTTTCTTTTGATATTAAATCTTTACAATTTGCTGTGAATAGTACAGTTCTAGCATGTCTCCGTTTGCATGCCACATTTCCAGTGCTCAGTGACTCGAGTTTCAGAAAATGCTTATTTGGACTCTGTTTCTCTGATTCTCAGCCCCGTCAGCCCCATAAAACCATCTTGGAGTTTATTTTTAAAATGTTGCTACCTCCTACCCTTTCACCCCCTTTTGATTGAATTAAAAATGGGGAGGGGAGAAACTCAGGCCCTTCTCTTTTAATAAAAAAAAGTTCCACAAGTGTTTCTAAACTGTAGTCAGGTTGAGAAGTGCAGTTCTAAATGATCTCTTAGGAATCTTCTCTAATGGTCTCTGATTTTATTTCAGTAAAGTGCATTCAGAGTGGCTATTCCAGGCATGCTGCATGCTACAAAACATAGTTAAGCAAATGTAATTAAAAATGAAAACTTACAGATTTAATTATTTAGGAGGTAATTTTGTACCATAAATAAGCTCTGTTATATGCACCACAAATCTGGGCCTTTTAAGTGGTTTGCTTTCCAGAATTTCTTCACTTGTGATTTTATTTGCATGCAGCCTTAGACACACTTCATTTTGGAAAAGGTCGAGCTCACCACTTTTCTGTCGTGTTGCTAACATACTGCTTTGCTCTGGGCTCTAGCTACCTTTTAGCTGGTTTTGGAGGGAAAAACCTTCCTGGGTTGGAATTATCTGGGTCCCTTTGTGTTCCTTCCTCTGAGAATTTTGTTAAAACAAGCATGGTGTCCTCGCATAGACCATACTTGACATTAAGATGTTACTTAAATTTCCTCTATTCTAGTGTTCATTTTACTCATCAACCTTTAAATCATTAGAACACTCCACTCAACGCTGTTTATCCTTTAATAATTTAAAACCATATACCAGTCTGTGTATTCACAAAAGGATGCAAAGAACCCTGTACCTCCACATGGTTCTCAAACCTGTGACCTTCTCTGAAGTGAGCAGCATGGAGAGACCTTGATGATTTCACATTGCCAAGAGCCTCTGTATTCCCACCCTTGTGAGCCAGTTCTTCCAGAGAGCCCTCTGCTCATCCCTGGCATAGCAGTCTGCTTTCAAGTATGTGTCTGTGTGAGCACGTACTTTCGAAACATAATTTAAAACTATTTTTGGATACAGAATGACATCCTTCTCTACATCTTATGCGCTAATCTTTCTCTTTTCTATAGTGTCATTTGATGGAAGAATTTTAACCTCTCTTCACACAAGGCTCTTACTTTTTTATCTCCATAGATGGGAAAATGGGATTGACTAGGTGAGGGTTCTTGGTCGTTGATGAGAAGGGTGGTCCTATGAGCAGAGCACCTATATTTCAGTGCTTAAATATAAGCATTTCTCTGGGTGGTGTCCAGGTGGACATTTTCCAATTGAATTGCCTGTTGCATTGCTTTTGACTTAACAAGTAAGATTCTTTGTGATGCTTTTCCATGCATTATTTGCATTTAAACTCTTCCAGTAACTCTTTATTCTTAACTCTGGACTATACAGCCTTGATTTATGAATAAATACATACAGGTATATTAACTTCTCAACATGGGATCTGGTCTAAAAGTTTCATGAGACATCTGTTACAAACCTGTGCTTTGGAGGTATCTGGGGATATTTTCAGGCCACTTTCTGATGGACTGTTAGAGGAATCTGAGAGAGACAATAGATTAAAGATGTAGCTCATTTAACTCTTTTAGTAATTGAAAGCTAAGGGCTTTTGGCATTTGTTCTTTGAGCAAGATAGACTTTTTCTCCTGAATATCTTCAGTCAGGCGTTTCAGTTCTTGTTTTACCAGTGGACTTATTGTCTTCATACTTGGATCACAGCCATGTGCATTTAAATATTTGGGTTTGTTTTTCCTAATAATAAATAGAGTTGAATTTAGCCCTTTATTTGCAGTTTCTGTGTCTTCAGTGGTGAGATATAGGCCATGATTAATACTGTAGTTGTAGCCAGTGCCAGGGAGGGATTATTTTGGGGTTCCTTTCTGAGCATTGTACTAAAATTAAAGCAATTTTAATATCCACGCACATATGTGGTTATGGTGGGTAAGATTATATAGAAATAAAAACCTTGGCCAATAGGATTAGAATGTTACTAGCTCATATCTTTGGAAATGTGCTTCTTATTTTATTTTAGGGTGCCCAGAGAGAAATTATTCTTCCTTTGGAGCAAGTATCTATTTGTTACAGTGATTCAAATACACATATTGCTGATTAAAAGATATTGCTCGATTAAATAAATTGAAACCACATTTTAGACACTCTATCTTCTAATAAGGCCTGTCTGAGCACACACTGTTTACAATTTCATCTTCCAGCCTTGAAAAGACAGATGACTAACAACCACTATTCTGAGTGCCTTGCTGGTGTGTGTCATCGAAAAGATGATGGTCTACAGTATTTTGGCACAGTGAAGCAGCATGTAATTTGAAATTGTGCTTTTTTACTAAATACCCGTGCTAATCTCTAACCATTTAAAACATTACAAACAAAACAAAATACTGAAGTCTGCCCATTGCATGGGAGAAACAGTGAAAGAGGAGTTTGTTGAACTTTTATCATGTGCCTGTGAAACACAAAAATTAGGGAGAAAAATATTGCACATCATACTGGACATGACCTTTGGAAGGGACAGACTTTAGACAAGTTAGTCCTTTAACCCACGTTTATTTTTTCACCCTTTAAAGAAAACATAATTTAAATTTGTTTAATTACCAAAACATGTAGTTTCTTTAAAGAAAATGCTATAACTGAATAGACTATATTTACATATTTTTTATATTTTCCACCTTCATGCCGCCACTATGTATTTACTGTTTATTTAAAGTATCTATTTATAAAGTATTATATGCATTAACATACATTTAATTCAGTTATTGGTTTAAAAAAGGGGGACCTGGAAATTGATCATATATGTATAAATACATAAAATACATAGCCTGATATTTTTTATTGGTGGGTGGATAGCTCTTTTGAGCAGGGGACCCAGAGGTCATTCCCAGTGATAACCAGCTAATTGGGCTGGGTTGTGCAATGCTTAGGGCCAGCAATGCAGTGCTGCTTATGCCTAGCTAGTTAGTGGTGCTCACGGGGTGAGTGATATTGGGGAATGAACTTGGGGTCCCAAGTGTGCATGTGCTCCAGTCTTTTGAGCTATTTTCTCAACTCTTTTGATTTTTGGTGGGGAGGGCTAGTGCTCAGTGGCTAATCCTGTTTGCTCAAGAGCATTTGCTTAGACACCACCTGATTAATAACTCCTTACATTCTGAAGATTCTCAAACTAATTTCAGATTAAGCATCCTAATGGTTATTTAACAATACTGAGAAATATTCATGACAGTTTATTCCCATTTGATGGATGCAGAAGCTAAGGTTCAACTGAGTGACATAGAGACATTCAGATAAGATTATCAGAATTCAGTTATATTCCCCAGGGAGGAGCGTATCAGCTGGTAAATGTTTGTATGAAGTTCTCAGTATTGGTTTTCCTTCCTCCCTTCTTCCCCCCACCCTTGACTCTTCCTCCTTTCTTCACTCCCTTTTTCTCTTCCTCCATCAACTATTTGCTAAGCACCTATCATATGCCAGGTCCTAGGAATACATGATTGTAAATAGAAGAGATCGGGCGCTCAGGGTGGTATGGCCATAGTGTGATTGTAAATAGATACAATCCTCTGCTCAGAGAATGTATTGATGGAGGAGGAACCAAAAATGTCATCACAATAGGCTTGTGTATGAAGGGCGAGGAGACTCGTGTCTGGAGCCAGAAGCTCTGTAAGTGGACTAGTGAAGATGCCCAGGCTATACTGGTGCCAGAGTCAACATCCACTTAAGAGATAGTCTGGCTAGGCATAGATTAGCAGTAGATTAACCGGAAGGAAGAAGGAGATTATCATTTGAAGGAAAGAAGGAAACAGGCTAGATCTCTTGACACAGTAATGAAGTCTGAACTGTGGTTTTTGGAGGGGAGTAGTTCTGATCCATGGGCTTGTGTCTGGGCCTACTTTCTATTAACTATAGAAAGTAGCTGTGAATAAAAACAAAACAAAAAATACCAAAAGACTCAAAGCAACTGTAATAAAATTGCACTGGGATTCCAATGATGGTGGAAACTAGTTTTCTTGAACTTTCATAAATTTTAGTGATTCAAACCACAGGTCTTTCATCATTCTGGAGATGGTAGTCAGTAGAACTGTTTTTCACTGAGAGCTTTGCAGAAGAACTTGTTTCATGTACCTCTGGCTTTAGATGATTATCTTCTCCCTGTGTGTTTGTGTGTTCTTCATTTTGTGTGTTCTGTTTTTTGTGTTCAAACTTCCCCCATTGAATAAAGACCAATCCAATTTGATTAGGATCCATCCTAAAGACCTCATTAAAAATGGAATACTATGCAGCTGTTAGGAAAAAAAATAAAGTTATGAAATTTGCCTATAAATGGATGGACACGGAGAGTAGCACGTTGAGTGAAATTAGCCAGTTGGAAAAGGACAAAAATATAATGACTGCATTCATTTGTGAGATATAAAAAAAAAGTATGACACTAATATCCAAGGCCAGGCAAATCATGGACCAGGAGGACTTGTCAGTGATTGGAATCTACTGCAGGTGTACGGAGTCAGAGGTTAGGTAAGACAGAGAAGGGACCAGAGTGCTAATAATTGTTGGAAATGGTAATGCCAGCATACTGGCAATGCTCAGTTCTACTAAATATATGTATTGCAAGCCACAGTGTATAAAAGAAGAGGGAGAGAGGAGAAAGAGAGAGAGGAGAAAGAGAGAGAGAGAAAGAGAGAGAAAGAGAGAGAGAAGAAGCAAAGTGCCTGCCATAGAGGTAGGCTAGCGGGAGAGGGGAGGGAATTGGGGACATTGGTAGTGGGAAATGTGCACTGGTGGAGGGATGGGTGCTGGAATACTGTATGACTGAAATGTAATCATGAACAGTTTTGTAATTGTATATCTCACAGTGGTATAAAAAATGAAATTTTTAAAAATTCAAAAAATTGTAGAACTTTTTATCTACAACATGGTTAAGCCAAGAGTTGTCTACGCACAGTATTCTAGCACCACGTCTTTGTGGTGTAACAGCTTGTGCTCCCTTTCCTAGTCTGCTCCCTGCCCCATGTCCTCCACCACTGTAAGCACAGTTCTGGAGATGAGGAGTGGAGAAGTCTTTTTCAAATAGATTTTGGTGGGGGTGGCTTTTGGTGTACTTAGAGGAGAAGAAGTGAAATTATTAGATCATATCAAAGCTCAGTTCTTAGTCTTTTGAGAAGTGTCCTTATTGTTTTCCAAAATGCTAAAGCCAATTAACATTCCCACCAGCAGTGGGGAAGGGACCCTTTTGCTTTATATCCCACAGGTACTGGTGATTTTGCTCTTTTTGATGTGTGCCAGCCTCACTTGTGTGAGGTGATGTCTCAGTGTTTTTTTTTATTTGTGTTGTTTCCCTGATGATAAGGGTTGAAGAGAATTGTTCAGGTACCTGTTGATCATCTATGTCTTTGCAGAAGTTTCTGTTCATGTCTTCACTCCATTTTGGGGTGGGATTGATTATTTTTCCTTGTTAAATTTTACAAGTGCTTTATATATCTTGGATGTTAATTCTTTGTCAGATAAGTGCTGAGCAAATATTTTCTTCCAGTCTGTGGGGTGTCTTTTATTCTGGTCATTGTTTATTTTGCAGTACAGAAGCTTCTTAGTTTGATGTAATCCTATTTTTTTTTTGCTTCCATTTGCATGGACAGTGGCACTGAATTGTTGAAGATGCCTCTAGATATAGTGTTGTGAAGGGTTCTGCCTAAAGGCCTCATTTTGACTGTATTACCTCCATAAGGATTTTATTTTTAAGTAAAATTAAAAAACTTGACTATACTTTAAAATTAAGTTTGTATGGCATGCTGATAAATGAATATGCTAATATAAGCAGTGCCCTTGCTCTAACCTTGAATTTCACTCCAGGGTTTGCTGAAGAGCAGAGTCAAAAGGATAACAGTAACTTTTAACATTGAGAACAAAGAATTAAATAAAATTCCTTGTTAACCTGCCAAACCTAACAACTATTGTTTGATATATTAATCTTTATTGACAAGGACAAAAGTCATCAGTTGCTATGAACAATGCACAACAGATGGGACATTGACATCTGAATGTAAAATAATATATTGTCTTTTAATTATTTGAAAATAATTTTAGCTTATTTACTACTTCAGTTTTTCACATTGAAAGCAAGAGACAAAAATACAGCAAGAGATGAAAAATAAATACATCTGTTTAAGAAATATGATATAAAGCAACACAATTAAAATGTCAAAAAATTTTACTAGAGTTTTTTAAAGAAGATAAACAAATAGTGAAAAGATGTTTGACGTTGATGGCTATTCGAGAAATGTAAATAGTGAATTCCATAGTCATATACTCTAGGATGACTATAATTGAAAAGATAGATAATAGTAAGCGCTGGTGAGGTTGTGGAGAAATTAGAATCAATTAGAATCTTCATACAGTGCTGATAGAATATTCAAATGTATAGTCATTTTGAAAAAATTGGCAATTCAACAAAGAATTAAAAATGAATCTATAAGCCAGCAATCCAGTTCTAGGTATGTATGTACAAAAGAAATGACAACTGTGTCCACACAAAAACTTACTTGAATGTTAATAGCAAAGTTAAATACTCAAAATATGGAAACAGTCCTAGTATGTTCATTGACTGATGAATACTTGAAGAAAATTGATATATTGGAATATTATTTGGTTATGAAAAGAAATACTGGTACATGTTACATGTTACAGTACACAAGAGCTTTGGAAATATATGTTATGAAAAAGAAATTTGCTCTCCCCATTGTACTTGGCTTTTTTGTGGTCACGCAGTTCATCAGTAAATGCAAAAACTAAGAGCACCCACATGGCAGAGCCTGGCAAGCTACCCATGTCATATATATATATATTTTTTTTTTGCTTTTTGGGTCACACCCAGCGATGCTCAGGGGTTACTCCTGGCTCTGCACTCAGGAATTACTCCCTGGCGGTGCTCGGGGACCATATGGGATGTCGGGGATCGAACCCAAGCCGGCACAGGCCGGCTGCATGCAAGGCAAACACCCTACCCGCTGGGCTATCGCTCCGTCCCCCATGTCATATTTGATATGCCAAAAACAGTAACAATGATAGGCCTCATTTCCATGACCTGAAGGAATGGTTTGAGGCTCTTTATGTTCCTGGAGCAAGCAGAAGTCCTTGGGCTATACTAGCACATGACAGGGACAAATGAAAATGTTATTGGTGCCCACTCGAGCAAATCAATGAACAATGGGAAGACAAGTGATACAGTTGATGCAGAGAACCACATATTGCATGATTACATTTATAAGGGAGACCTTTCAGTATAGAGGCAGAAGATAAATTTGTGATTGCCAAAACTTGGGATAGGGCTGAGGCACTAGAGGATGTGTGGTTTCTTCATAAACAGTTTATGAATACAATATTTGGGAGGAGTTCACAAATCTTAAATATTTTAATGCCCATTGCACACTTTAAATTGGTGAATTACAAAGTATGTAAATTCTAGTTTAAACAAACCTTGAAAAGTAATGTATCATTGAAGAAAATGTATGACAGTAAATTCAGTTTGAATATATGCCAATAGAACTGTTTGTGTTTGTGGGGGTTGTGGGTGAGAGAGTCTACAGCTGGCATTGCTCGTAGGACCATCCAGTTCCAAGGATCAAACTCAGAGCTTCCTCAAATAAATCATGTGCTCTAGTGCTTTGAGCTATCATTCCACCCCAGTGGTGCACTTTTGTCCAACAGCTTGTATATTTGGGATCAATACATCAAGATGAACAGTGGCTAAAGGTTTTGAAAAGGGCATTACAGGTTTTGGTAATAGGAATGACCAACTCTGAACATCGGACATCTCAAAACCTGTCTTCTAGGCTGTGAACCCTGACTTTCAGCTTCAGCCTAGATGCTTATTTCTACATGGATGGCTACAATTCTGTATTTTTTAAATTTTTCAGCAAGAATTTATTTTCACATCATTTCTCTTGCAAATGAATCTTATTCAAAGTGGGCCATCGTCATTGTCTGGTTTCCTGGCTTGAACCTGCACAGCAGGTATTGACTTGCCTTTTCCTTAGCCATAATGAAATGCCATTGTCAATACCAATGTATTGACAATACCAATGAAGTTTTCGGAAGGGGCACACTCGGTGATGCTCAAGGCTTACCCCTGCCTGTATGCTCAGGGATCACTCATAGTGGTGCTAGGGATTAAATCAGGATTGGTTGCCTGCAAGGCAAGTGTCTTACCCTTTTTACTATCTCTCTGGCTTAGTATCAGTGATTTTCATCTTTCTTATATTTACCTTTCACCAGGTCCTTCTAGCAACTGAGCATAAAAGGGACCAGAGTATTCATTGAGGCTGCTCTCTTGATCTACCATGTCAGCCTTTAACACTAGTTTATCAAGGAGCTGTAGTTACTCATTTATATGGTTTTTGAAAGCGAGTTAAGTGACTAACCAATATAGGTGGCAAAACTAGTAAATGGAAAACTTAAGTTTGAAACTAAATGAACTTTACTTAGTCCCCAAGCTCATATTCTTTTTATTGTCTTAAATAAATATTTGCTCTAAGCCTCCATTTTATTTTTCTGCACTACAGTCTTCTCCAGGCGCTGATTTAAGGCCCGTAAGCCAACTTCAACCAGAATCCCAATAGGCATGCCCCCCTATTCAAGCCATAATCAGGACAATCAGCTATTGTTTGTGTTGACCACCTTCTCCTTCATGCTCTACTTTCCTTAAAGCACACCCCCTGCTTCCCATGCATACCCCTCCCCAACACTCTTCACTTTAGGGCTGTGGAAACACTCTTAACTCGATCCTCCAAGAACAATGTAAAAGTAATGAATTCTCAGTGTTCTGCTAATGTCTTTCTTATGCTTTTTAGCTTTTCAAAATTATTTCGCTTTCAAAAAATAAAAGTTAACATCCAGTACCCTCCCTTAAATCACCTCTCTCCTGGTTAAAATAAAACCCTTCTATTATGGTTATTTTTATGTTCATCATAAATTCTCTCTTCTGTATAGTAAGCTCTATAATGGCAAAAAACTGGCTTTTGATCAGTTTTGATTTCCCTCATAAAACCTTACATACAGTCCCTTACACAGAGTAGATGGTCAATTAATCCTGAGTGAATTGATGAAAGGGGTTCTTGAAGATTGTTCTTCATCGCAAATTACTTATTGCCACCAGCCTGAGATACTTGATGTCTTGTGAGTGGTTCTGGGAGGATCATTCTAGGGAGAATCTGTATATTCCTGACTGATTTGTAACTTAGAACCTATTGTATTTCAGAAAGCCAAAAGTGGGGTGAGAAGAATCAGTCAGAGGAGTTCATAACTATAAGAAATTACTGATTTTTTCTTCTCTCATAGTCCTCCATAATCTGTCCAGAAGGAAACATAATTTTAATAGTTTAAATCAGAGCATAGCCATGTTAAAAATTATTCATCCTTCACTTAAAACTATGCCAGAGACTTATTTTCATGTTGCTACATGAAAACTATGATTCTACATCGATTCCATTGAGTTGTTATGTCATAATTTCTTAACCATTCCCTGTTGTTTGACATTTAAGTTTTCTGAGGACTTTTTTATGATTATAAAAAACACATGACTAACTTTCAGCAAGAGAAGCATGTACGCTGAGATCTTAATCTCTTTCCCCTTATGCTGGATGAAATCTCCTTCCTGTAGGGTTAAGATTTGGCAAAATTGTGAAAGACCACATTTGTCTTGGACTCCCTCATGGTTCTGTTAGTCTTTTTATTTATGCATCTCTTCTCAGCACATTCTGTTCCATCACAGTTCCTGTCATAGGAATGCAAGGCTTCCATGTCCCCCAGACCTGATCCATCTACCGTACATACCCAGCTTACCCCTTCCTCCTCCTTCAGCCTGCCTTTTTTACTTCTGTTTTTCTTCTAGAGCCTCAGTATTTTCCGATGTCAATTGGTATTTTTATTAAAGGTGGACTTCTAGAGTTGGTCATGTGGCAACCAAACAGAGCATATCACTAAAGGTTGGCCTTTGCTCTGTTTAGGCTAGACGTCTTCTAGATTCTAAGGATATGTACATGAACAGCAGATAAAAATCTCTATGTATATTGTCATATATATGTATTTATATGCACATATATCTGTATATACACATTTAAGAAAATAAAATATGTTAAGTGCTAAAAAGAAAGAAAGATGGAGGTGGATAAGAGGAAAGAGTATGATATTTCATCTCTCAGATGGAGTAGTTGGGGAAGGCTTTTCTGAGAATGAGTATATGAGCAGAGAGTTACTGAAGTTAGGGGAGAAAATCCTATAACCCATCTTGAGAAGGAACTTTTGGCAAAGGCAGCTGGTAATCTAAAGACTTTGATTCACTTAAGGAGCTGCAAGGGAGGGTTATGGAAGCAGGGAAGATGGGCAGGAACTTGTAGGAACTCGTAGGAACTTGTAGACCCTACTAGGAGCTCATGTAGGAACTTGTAGACCCTACTAGGAGCTTTGAATAGGACTCTAAAAAATAAAGGAAGTCAATAGAGCTTTTGAAAAAGAGAAGCTATCACTTAAAAAAATTCCCTCCATGCAGACACAAAGTAGACTGTATTAGGCCCAAGATGGTTTCAGAAAGCAAGAAAAATGGTATTTTGGATTGTGGTGATTGTGGGAGAATGAGTAAGAAGGAGGTCGGATTGTTTCTGAAGAGAAAGTTGAAAGGACTTGCTGACAGATTGTGTGTGGAAAGGTAAGGAAAAGTTGAAGGGGAGATTGAACGGGGTCTAATCTTTTATATATGAGACCTTGAAGGAAGGAGTTGCCAGTCACCGATATGGGCAAGATGGCAGACAGTACTGATTTGGTGGGGGAGGTGTCCAGTAGAGAGTGAAATGTTGAGTCTGACACCTAGGAGAGGGGGTTTAGAGCTATAAACAGAGATAGAATAGCAGACACTGGCATCAGATAGGTCAACTCAGAACACTCATCCCTTATTCAGTGTCCCCCAACTGCACTGGAATTTCAGGTGCTTGAAAGCACACAGCCCTTCTCAGCACCAGGTCCTTTGTGAGTATAGCACCTGCTGATACAGTAACTCTTTCCTGCCTGGATAGACTGTCCCTGGCTCCCTCCTATAAATCTGATCTGGTTATTAAATACTGATACCTTGAACTTTTCTTCCATTGCATTTCTCTACTTTCAAATTTATATTTAAGTGACCTCTAGTTTAAAATTTAGAAAATATACTTATCACTAGAATATGAATTCTAAAACATCAGGGATTGTGAAGGTTTGTTTATCAACATTTTTCTCCCATATCAGCAGCTGGTTCATGATAGACACTTTTTCAATATTTGTTGAATAAATGGCTAATTTTTGCTAATTTCGTATTTTTCATATGATGTGGCAGTGCCTCTATTCCTAACTATACAATTCCAAGATCATCATGTTCAATAATTTCCTTTCTCATTGCATAGACTAGCTTATTTTTAATAGTTCTGTGTACCACTTGTGCAAAAAACATATTAGGTAACAGATGAAGAGGGACTGGACTATGGTTTAAAGCAGAATGATTGTTTGCTGTGAAACTTTGCAGAGAAAAGGGATATGAGATGCCTACAAACCCCTAGTAAAACCCTATCACCGCCTGTTTCTTTGCCAACAGCTTTGTTGCGTTTCTGTGAGTATCCATATCTCATAGCTCCTGAACTTATTTTACAGTGAACTTTCATTAGGCCTCTTACTTCCTAACTTTCACAATTGTCAGGGTGAGAGGGGCCAAACTGGGACCACTGTGAGGACGAGGGCATCTGAGTTGACTGATGACTTCCTTTTTGTGGCTTTTAGAAAGGTCTGTTGTTTCCACCAGCATCCTGGGTAAGTGTGTAGGTATTAAGATATTAGGGGAGAAATTTGCTTTGCCAAGAAAGGACTCCATGAAGAGCTTCTCCACATCTGTGTTTGGCAGTGCAGAGTTACTGAAAAATTAAATTAGAGAAACGATTTTTGCTGTCTTAAAACTAGAATGACGTTCTCGAGGCACTGGCATTATTTGGAAAACATATCTGGTTGCATGTATACATATTTGTATGCTACACTTATAGGATAATGAGTGATTACCTCTCTTTTCTCTCTTTATATATATATATATATATATATATATTTGAGGAATTTGATTTGAAAGAAAATCTCACCATCTTTAGCTATAGCACTGTTGTGGAAGGCAGCCTTTCAACAAAGTATATTGCACATTTATAGTATGGGACTTAGATTTAGCCACTGGTGAAGAGTACTGAACAAGAGAAAGTTCTAGTCTTTGTGGAATATTCCTAGCCTTCATCTCAAAGATGATGATAAGACTTCATTACCTTTTCAAGAAGAATCAAATGGATTGGAGATGTAGCTCAGAAGTAGAACACTTCCCTTGCATGTGTTAGGTCCTGGGTTTAAGCCCTTATGCCATAGAAAGAAGATAAAAATAAAGATGATTCAATGACCACAGATGTGAAAAATACATGTACACTTTTAACATGCTATATAATTATGAGTAGGTTTTTATTGGCACCCTAAATATAGCTATTATGCTCTTTGGAAATAAATCCTGATGTATTTGTAGTTCTTAATATCCTTCATACCAAAATAGGCTAATATATCACCCTTTCATTTAGGGAGATAAAATTTTATTTTGCTATAATTCTAATAAAATGAAAGTGAAACATCAAGTGTGTAGTTTGGGCTAAAACCATTGTATTAGCTAGTTATTGCTACATAACAAATCGCGCGACTTCCAACAATAAATTAGATGAGGTTTTTTTTTGTTGTTGTTAAGTTTTTCTTTACTTTTTTGTGGAGGCCACACCCTCAGTGTTCAGGGCTTGCCTCTATGCACAGGGATCACTTTTTTTTAATGATTTATTTTAAACACTGTGATTTACAAAGTACAAACATTTTCACAATACAGTTGCTGGAAAGACTCATCATTCAGCACCAATCCCACCACCAGTGTGCCCCCCACCATCAGAGACCCGCATTTCCCTTCCACCCTCCATCCCTTCCCGATGCCTGCTCACTTAGCCAGCATCAATTATGTTTATCCTTACAGTTCATATAAGGGAACAGTAATGATAAGGTCATACCTTTTTTTTTTCTAGGCAGATGTAAGGGAGTCCGGTCAGTTTATGTTCACTTTCTGGGTTTCCAGAACACAGTGGTTTTCTACTGACAATCCCAGACACACCATCACTACAGTTACTGACAACACTTATTTCACATTTATCTCAATGTCTATTTGAGCTTTTCCTATTGATACACTGAACAATCCATTCTATATTGGTTGTTGGAGTTAATTCTCTAAATACAATCAATGAATATGGTGTTGGACAAAAGTTAATGTAGATCCTAAAATCTCCTTTGTGCCAGTTGAGTCCACTGTGTAGGAAATTACCGAGATGGTCCCCCCAGACCACACCTTGTGCCCACACTTCGTTTCTAGAAAATGTGATGGGATACCAGTTAGATGAATATACTAGGTTTTGAGATAACGTGTGGGCGCTCTACGCCCACGTGCCAGGGGGGTACATGCCCCTCCCATGTATGGTCCCAGCGGGTCGCAGTTCTGGGCAGGCCCACCAGGCATTGCTGGAGGGCATTGACTTGGGGGAGGGTGCTCCAGCTTCCGCCTCCCCAGGGAACCCGGTGGATTTCATCACCCAGTTGTGCATACCTGGGCTTGGAGACTCTTCTGTCAGGTGTGGATCTGCCGAGCCGTGGAGTCTGGACCTTGAAAGTGGCTGAGGCGGTAATGGATGAGGTTTTTGGGCCTCTGGGGGTCTGACCAGGAGTCAGGGGAAGCCCGGCCCTGCCCTGCTTCCAGGACCCCTCATCAGCCTAGCACAGGCTGAGTGGGCAGCAGCTCAGCTCTGTGAGCTGTTTCCCAGTCAGTCGCAGTTCTCAGGGATCACTTCTTGCAGTGCTTTTAGGGAGGTCATATGTGGTGCTGGGATCACATCCAGATTGGCCAAGGCAAGTGCCCTCCCCACTGTACTATTGCCCTAGCCTCTAGATGATGGTTTCTGATGTTCATAGTCTGTAGTTTATCTGGGTTTTCTGGCTCAGGATCTCTTAAAAGGTTATAATCACAGTTGCTGAAAAAGATTGTCATCATCTCAAGTCTCAGCCAGGGAAGACCTTCTTCCAAACTTTAATAGCTGTTTCAAAACGTGGAAGATCCATATGTATGCTTATTTGTAAGCTGGTTTGCAGGCTAAGAGTGAGAAAGGGTTCCAAAATGGAAAAATGTGAGAGAAGCCACAGATGTTTTTTTGACACTATAATCTTGAACATTACATTACACTACATTTGCCATATTATAGTCTCTTTACTAGATGCTCATCATTAGGCCCAATGTGAACTCAAGGGAAGAAGTTTATACTGTAAGACTGGGATCATCAAGGTCATCTCCAAAACTGCATGCTATCTGTGTAAGCAAACTTATGATTACTGTTTATCTAAGGCATGAAGAGTGCCACTTTTGAAATAAGAGAAGGCAATGCACTGCCATTTCCTTCTGACACAATATTACAGATGAGGAATAGTGTTATTAGAAAGAGTACTCTGGATTTCAATTTGTTACCAGTAAAGAATCTTGCTTTATTCATTTACGTTGGGCACTGGCCATGGCTGAATAAATATATCCAGCTTCTCTATTTTTCAAGTAAATATGTAAAAGCTATAATTCAAGTATTGAAGGTAAATAAAAGTGTCTTAAGAGTAGCAAAATCTAAAATGTCCATTTTCATTTGCCGCTTTGATGGCTCATCCCTTCACTTGATGACTTTTGATTCTGACATGAAAACAAAACTGATCTAATTTTTAAAAAAGTAAGGTAAAGAACAAGTCAGGCAAAGAGGAGATCTAGTGCTGTGGGAAATGCATTTCCCGTGGACTAAGAGAAGAAAACAAAGCAGCTTGAGCAGAATATTAGTGGGCAAGAGGGCAGCTATTAGGAAAGAACTTTGGAAGTGAGGTAGGTGAAGCATGTTATGGATGTAGAGTTCAGACTCAATGCAATGGAGAACCATTACAGAGTAGGATGGTTATTATCTATATTTAAAATTCTATTTACATTATCAATTGCATAAGCTATTCTTGACAGATTTTGAAATATATTAGCTAAAAAGCTGTATTTGGACCAAGATGAAAGAAGTACTGAAATTTGACCACGGATGTTATCATGATGCAATGTTGTTTCATAACATTAAAGAGTCATTCATGTCTTCCAATCAGCAAATGGCAATCATCATGTGGTAGGTGCATTTGGAACAAAGTTCTTGTATCAGAGGAATTCCTTGTGTTACATTAGTGCCATGCGAGAGAACTTAGAAGAAATTCATTCAGAAAAATATTCATTCAGTGTAGGAGTCTTTTTGGCATATTCTGTGCATATTTTCTGAAGCAGCAATCTTGTCTGGTTGTGTCATTTATGAATGTTGCCTGTACATAGTCCTGTGGCTCTTTCCTAAGCCAGCAGGCACCCCCCAACTTGGCAGTGTCATCTGGGATTTTAAAAAGAAGAGCACATCATTGAAAAGAAATGATCTGAGTGACTTTGAGTTTTTCCAAATGCCTGCTGGAACAATCCCCATGTGAAGAATATGCCCAGGGAGGAATAACAGGGATCCTTTTTCCCTGTAGGAGTAACTAGGAAAGAAAAGTTCCAACAAGTTAGCAGTGAAAATCCACAATCAATCATGCTAAAATCTAGTTTATGGGGTGCTCTGAGTCTAGAAAAATTTTAGCCAAAAAATCACTTTACTTGTATCACTTGTATTCCCATTGTTTATTGATTTGCTCGAGCGGGTACCAGTAACAACTCCATACGTCTTGTCACATGCTAGTGTAGCTCAAGGGCATATGCTCACTCCAGGAACATGAAAGCCTCAAACCATTCCTTCAGGTTATGGGAATGAGTTCTATTATTGCTACTGGTGTTGGGCATGTCAAATACGACAAAGGTAGCTTGCCAGGCTCTGCTGTGCGGGTGGTATGCTCTCAGTGGTAAGCACTCATCTCGTGCATTTACTGATGAACTGCAATGGGGAGAGTTTGGCTCTTCTCTTGGGTGGAGCTCTAAGGAGCTGTGAAGTCCAGATGTTGAAAATGGCGGCCCTCATGGTATGGGGGGTTCCTCTGGCTTCTTGTGAGGCTCTATTTGGATGGCGGGCCAGGGCTAGAACCCACATTCCCTCCCAGGCACCTCACAATCAGCTGAGCACAGGGAGACCTGGTATCAGCTCTGCCCCATGTACCTGAGTCAAGAAAACATACCTCTGTGCTATCTGGCCTGTCAGAGAATGCTGGGTTCCCCGACAAAATCAGGGAACAGGTACTGGAGATCCCCTTCTGCCCCAGGGGATCGGTGGTCTTCTGGTTTCTGGTAACTGTGCTAGGGAGGGCCAAGAGAGATTTCACTCTGCTGGTCTGAGCTTGAACTTGGCTGCTCTACTAATCTGGTCTTGATCAGTGTCTCTCTTGGGTGAGTTTTGATGAGCAGTGGTGTCTGGACCGTGAAAATGGCAACTATTATGGTGAGAGAGTCTCATCTGGATGCCTCCAAGCCCTACAGAAGTGATGGGCCCACTCCCAAAACCCATCTTGCTTCCTGGGGGCCTCGTGGTCAGCTGAGCTAGGGGAAGAGCCTGCTGGCAGCTCTTCCCCTCCCCCTTCCTCCCTCTCTGTTTGATGGCTGATCACCCCCAGGCAGTTGGTGCTCTCTCTTTCTTTCTCTTTTTCCTTCCTTCCTTCCTTCCTTCCTTCCTTCCTTCCTTCCTTCCTTCCTTCCTTCCTTCCTTCCTTCCTTCCTTCCTTCCTTCCTTCCTTCCTTCCTTCCTTCCTTCCTTCCTTCCTTCCTTCCTTCCTTCCTTCCTTCCTTCCTTCCTTCCTTCCTTCCTTCCTTCCTTCCTTTCCTTTCCTTTCCTTTCCTTCCTTCCTTCCTTCCCAAAGAAATAGTGAAAAAAATATAACTATGTTTAAAAATCTTAAAACAGTTTAAGGATCTGAGTGTGCATGTGTGTGTTTATCTTTATCTTCCCTCTTATCCCTTTCTGTTGTTATAACTAGTATTGTACATGATTGTAGTGCTCACACCCTTTAATTGCAATGCTCAGCAGGGATCACACACCTGGTTGCACACTTCAGTGGTGGTGCCTGGCATGCTGTCATTGGGGTGCCTGCATATACTTTCATTGCAGTGTTTTCACACTTTATTGCAGCGGTTTGCACACTTTACTTGCAGCACAAGCACATTGTGCTGCGCTGGATGTACTGGAGAGCTCACATTCTGTGGTGGTACCAGGGATCACAGTGCCGCTGTATCACACTCAGTAGGTGGGGGCTGAGGGGTGCCAGGGATTAAACCTGTGGCTTTATGCCTGTAAAGCAGGCACTCTGCCACCAAGCTCTCCCTGAGTATCCTTATTTTTCATGAAAAAAAAAAACCATAAACTTACTCTTTGTAAGACACAGAAGCAAAGAAAAATATTTTAACCAAAGAGCAATATTGATGCTTTTAATGACAGTTTTTATATAAACTGCTTTTTTTTAATATAATCTATGCTTTTATCCACCCATTTTGTTCAATTATTTTTCGTAGAGTGTTGCAATTTTGTGCTTGGATTTTTTTCCCCTCATTGACATTATTTGAGCAGCATTTCTCTCAAGTTATGGTTTATTTTATAATTTTATTTTATCATTATTTTGCTTGTTTTGGGGTCACACTTGGTTGTTATCGTGGTTTATTCCTGGATCTGCACTTAGGGATCACTCTTAGCAGAGCTCAGGAGACCTTTTGTGGTGCTTGGGGATCAAATCTGGGTGGGCTGTGCACAAAGCAAGTGTGCCCTACCCACTCTACTATCACTCCCACCCTGAAGACATAGATGTTAATGACTGCATACTATTCTACTTATTATTTACATTAAGACACTGCATTTATTATTGAATACAGAGCCAATTTTGCCTGGTAATAAATAATAATATTGGGACCAGGGCAATAGTACAGCCAATAAGGCATTTGCCATGCATGTGGCCGACCCAGGTTTGATCCCTGCATCCCATATGGTCCCCTGAGCACCGCCAGAATTAATTTCTGAGTGGAGAGCCAGGAGCAACCCCTGATCATCACTGGGTATGACCCCAAAGCCTAAATAAATAAATAATAAGGTAAACTTTTGCACAAAATCTTTGTACACCTCTTATTTTTTCCCAGAAATGATTTCCGGTGGTTGACTTTTGATACTTATATTAAGTTGCGTTCAAATAGCAGTGCCATTGCCTCCTTGATACAGCGGCAGGGAGCGCAGTGTCCCTTCATCTTCACTCTAACCAGCATATAGATACTATTTTTCTAAAGGGAATTGTTTGCAGTCCAAAATGGTTTCAGTTTGCTTTTCTTTGATTAAGAGAGATGTTGAACATTATTTTTCTGTTATTGGCAATTCTGTTCATGCCTTTTGTGAAATTTCTTCCAAAGTACTTATTTTGCTTATTGAAATGTCCATTTAAATTTAAATTTATTTTCCTTTATCCTAATTGTGGTATCATGATTATAATACTGCCAATGATAGTTTCATGTGTGCGCTATTTCAACACCACACCCACGGCCAGAGTGACTGTGTGCCCCTCTCCCCTGCTCCTTTCCACTCTGGGTAAACTCAATTCTATGGACTGATACCCCAGTTCTATTGCCTTTGGCCGTATGTTGCTCCCCTTTTCTCTCTCTGTATATTCTAGGAAGGAAAGGGGCAGTAAAAGAATTATCTTTCTCATATATGTGGGAAATTCCCTTTTTTTCTTGTTAATTATCAGATTACCTACTCTTTATCTTCACTTTGTTTATTATTTTCTATTTTTTATTATTAAAACACCATGAATTACACTTTTCTTTTGCAGTACAGTTGTCAAAGCATTCAGTGTTCAGCACCAGCCCCACCACCAGTGCCCGCCTACTGCCACCAAATGCTACCCACCCCCATTCCCTATCCCCACACCAGCTTCCATAGCTGGTTGCAACCTTTCTTTATCTTCACATTTTAAAAGCACAAACACAGCTATGCCTTTCATACAAAAAAATTTTACTTTTGATTTTTGCTTCTTAATTGGACATCGTTTTACATATGAGCCTACAAGTTTGGAGGCACAGTTTTCCTTTAGACTAATGCTACTTCTGCTTATTCAGAGAGTCAGTTACACTAATCTCCCTGAGATTTTTCTGCTGGTCCTCCTCTTCCTTGTATTACAATAAAAGTTTTTTTTTTTAAAGATCCAGACTTCTACTTATCTCACGTAATTCAAGTACAGTTAGGTGGCAGCCTGCCAAGGGAAACCACAGTCTGCTCTGAGAGCCGAGGAGTCAAGAGCCGAGTGGAGCAGCACACACAGCTCTTTGCTCGTGGCCTGTGGAGGGAAGATCAGGGCGCCGGACGATCTGGGGGAGCCAGCACAGACCACGGCCTAGAAGGCCCCTGGCCGCCAGAAGGCTCAGGAATGCCGGGTATCCGGCAGGCAGCTAGCCCTCCCCTTCTGCCTGGGGCCTGAGGCAACTCGTTCATCTGGGCTCATCTCCTTGGCCTCATTTTATAATGGAGATAATAATACCCTCAAAGGTATGCTCTAATTAATTATTCTTAGAGGCTCTGAAAATGTAATTACTAATTACTCTAACCATTAGATCATTAATTCCTTCATTCTTTTTTTTTAATAGAATTTTAAGCGGATGGCAGAATTCGACACCCTGTTCAGTTACTTATGTAGACTTCCTGTCCATCACTTTCATGGCTTCTTTTTGGTTTATTTAACCCTGAATACTAGGAGAATTCTTCAGATATGGGTATTTAAAAATTTGCTGAAAGTAGTTAGAATTTTGGAGATTCAAGCAAAGACAATGCCAAAAAAAAATTATATAAAATGTTGTGTCTTCATAGACTACTGAAACTTTTAAGACAAAAAACTACTTGAAACTTTAAAAGTCATATTGGCATCTTTTTCCTTCAAGATGTGAAATATAATCTGTCACAGGTCAAGGGTTTTACCTGAAACTATACAAGTTTGTTTACAGAGTCTGCAGAAAGTCATGTGGGCACCCATAACTTAAAGGATGTGTTTTTAGTGTGATCCTGGTTTGTGTTATGCAATTTTAAGTTGGAGAAGAGTGTACTAACTGATTAAGAATCCTTTCATCGGTTCGGTAGGCTCAAACAGTTAGAGCGTCTTTGAGTTGAAACAGTGCAGAGGATATATTTAATCTTATCTACCCTCCATGGCATTGTTTTAGATAGTTCGTGCACATGTTATTTTCCTAATTAGATCTTCAGAACTTTGCAGGCAGGTCCTGTTTTGGGATTCTTCTGAAAGTAGAGGGATTGAATGAAGGCTGGAATTATGGCCTAGGGCATTGGCATCACCTCACCTCCTACCCCCAAGCTGTGGGACATTTAGGAACTTCATGCTGCCTCAGTTTCCCATCCATAAATGGGAACGTGATACCTTCTGTAATTTACAAGACTGTTATGAAATTGGAATGAAGGGAACGCTGTAGGAGGGAGGAGACAGTTAAAAGCTTTGTGTGGGCTCGTAAAAATTCAGTGTCATTTTAAAAGTAGTTTTATTTCCAGATGGATGATTGTCAGTGGGGATGTGTGTTTTGACCTTACACTCTCCATTTTGGCCTGGGAAGATTTTGCAGGCTGATAAGGGCTGAGAGTTGTTAGAGCTGAGTTATTATCCATGCTTGCAGCTCCTGTGGCCTCTCCTTTCACAAAGGCTGACCTTAACATGCACGAGGGCCCTATTACCAACCTCTTATATTCTAGTGTCAGTTGTAGGCTCTTCATCAAGAAAAAAAAATTCCAAACTTTCATTTTCATTTTGTCTTTGTAAAAGGCAAGTTTCAGTAGCGGAGTCCATTTAATTCTGACATCCTCTTTCCCAAATGAGGTGTCTTTAGGGTAAGTGGGAAGGTGACAGATGAACCAAATATTCTGGTGTAAATTACATTTACCTGGAAGATGCTCTGGTCCGCAACTTCGCTTCTCTACGTCCCTGCTCCTTTAGGGCTGGGGCTGAGAGCTGAAGGATGGGCTGTTGGATTTATCTGGAAAATGAAAAATCTTTTTTAGGGAAAGCAAAGAAAGATGAGTAAAGGCATCTCTAGGTCCTCTAGGTCTTTATAAAAGGAGCCGATTTGGGGATGGGACCCTTGTCTTGCATTTCTGTAGCCAGGAGACCAGAAGTGTCATTGTGCACGCATACGCTTAAGTACACACACACACACACACACTCACACACACACATACATACACCAGAGGGGTTGTGGCATGCCTGTTAATTTCCTAAGGCCTTTGGACAACATAATTAAGCCTTTCCTTTTGTTTTATTTTAGAATTGTGCTCCCCCAGCTACATTAATGTGTCACAAAGTGGGATTTTTTTTTCCTTTCTGTGAGCCTCAGGCTCATAAAAATTAAATGTGTACATTCCTGTAACTTGATCTGGCCTCTCCAGTGAAAATCAATGCTTCTTGCCCTTCCTGCTGGCTCTGCAGAGGTCTGGCCCAGCCGCCGATTCTATTGTGTGCTTTTTGTGCAGATGGTCTTTCCTCGGCTATGTTCTCTATTGCTGAAACATATTTGAGACCTCAGACCCACTGCAAACAATCTGTTTAGCCTCGATGACTATTTGCTAGAAAACAGCAAATTATGCTCCCCCCAACCCCCATCTTCTCCATATCCCCCTTGTTTTCACCGGGAGTGGGCACAACCTGGCCCAGTTTGAAGCTTCTTCATGTTTTATTCCCTTGGAGGTAGGGTAGCCAAGTACCTGAAAAAATTCCTGGAGGGGTTACACAATTTAAAACCATTTAGATCCTTTCCAGACTTGAATTACAAAGTCTTAAATATACCAAGTACAAAGATCCTGAACCTTGTAATACTGAGTTAGCTGTCCTGAGATGAACTTACCTTAAGGCCCAAGAAGGATTTTCAAACATTTTCCATAGTTTATGTTGATTACCTTTTTTTTCAGGAAAGTTTCAAATGTTGAATTTAGGATTAGGTTAAAAATCTGAGAAAAGGCACTGAGTTAGAGACTAAGAGTTCATTTAAACCAGTCATCAACTCCAATAATGGAGTCAGTTCAGCTGTACACAGCATTTTATTGTGAGATTTAAGGTCATGCTACCAAGATGATATAATTTGGGTGAAGGTACTACATTTTGTCTATCTAAAAATTCTTTAAACAGTGGCTGAGGCAAAAGTACAGATACTCAAACTCTACCTGGGTTTAATATTTGAGCCATAATGGCCTCCTAAATTTTGGGGGTGACTCTGGCTAGTTAAGGCCTGAGAATTATGGCTTCTCATCTTCAAGTCTCATATCACTGAGACACTAGCTTGGTTGGTTGAGAATTGCTGGGAATAGACCCTGGGCCCCATAAGTACCCCTAGGAAACTCCCCCAGCTTTCTCCTCCCTCCATGTACACCCCTTAAAGAAATTCTCAAAACATAGAATTGTGTACTATGTTGGTAAGGCAACTCTAAAGTCATATTGGAGCAAATGATAAAAGAGTTGTGCTACTCACAGTTTTGGGAGAGTTGATATCTTTGGTTTAGTCCTATACATAGATCATGATTTTTACTTCTTTTTGGGTGGGCTGTTGCTGATCCTGGAAAGAGCTTACTCACAAGCTCCCTGAATCTGAATGACACAGATGAGCCCACAGTGAAAGACATGAATTTCATACTATTGTCTGCTCAGTAAGAGAAAATAGGTTCATAATTTCACTTGACTCATGTCTGCTCTATACTAGGCACTATATCAAACACTTTACTTGAATGGTTTTTTTCTCCCAGTAGAAATTATTATCTCTATTCCCACGAAGACATTGAACTCTAGGGAAGCCAAAGATATTTAAGTCATGTAGTTGTAAGTGCTAGGGCTGGCATTCCCTTGGTCATGGATTCTCCCCAGCCTTCAGCTCTCTGCTCAGGATACAGACTTGGGTCAGTTTTCTGAGAGGCTCCACCCTTTCTTCTCTTTCAAATAAAGCTATTGATATGATAAAAACACCACTAGCTCCACAGTGCTGTCATCTGCCACACTGTCAATCCATAAAGTTGTCTGCCAACAGTTTGAGTGCTCCCAAAACTTTCATCTTTGTCACCCTTCATTTTAAGAAATTCAGCAAAACAAAATTCATTCTGAGAAATTTATGATTTCTGAATATCATAGAAATTCATAAATTACAGAAAATCATAGAAATTTATGATTTCTGAAAAATCATAGAAACTCTGAGAAAGTTATGATTTCATTGGTACTATAGTCTAACTAAAAGTGATTATGTTTAAAGATACAGTTCTGTTAACTCTAACAATTTCTTTCAACCTTTATTTAAAATACAGCTGCTCAAAGCGATGAACATATTTAGTACTATTTTCCTTGGTCTTTAAAATAAATTAATTACAGTCTTATATCTGTTCTGGAACAGAAAAGATAAGGTTTGCAAGATTAGGTTCCAATTCCTTTTAGATGCAGGGGTGTATTTACAAAACTGGCATTCATTCCTCTATGATATTTTCCAGTTATCAAAGAAAGGCTTTTATTCAGGAGCCATTTGTGGTTGGGATATGTGTCACAAAGCATCATTTATATAGTGTCTTAAGTATTTACTGACTGGAGTGTGCAAGACACCAAACCCAAGAATCCTTCTTAAGACCCTATTATCTAGAGACACATTTACTGTTTGTTAGATAATAGAATTTTATCAAGAGTAAACATTGTTTAACTCATTCTTTCCTGAGAGCTGAAGTTCAATGCTTACTTTAACATTTATGTAGTTCCAAAGGTGCTGATTTTTATTATCAATTTCCCATTTATGAGTTTTCCATGACCAAAGAGGGAAGGAAATGGAAAGGGAGGTGTTGACTTTACCAGCAAATTAGTGTGAATGGTCTGAGGGGTGTGGGAGAGGGTCGCTGAGGATAATCAATGATTCCCAATTATATCATTAAGGCCTCTTGGTTCCCCCTTTATCATTAGAAAGTTTTTCTACTTGCATACATAGTGATAAATTTATTTTCTTTAAAATTAAAGGCATTTCATACTTTCAATTGCAAATTGTGGTAAGCATGAGCTACTGATGTTTTAATGATGAACAAACAAAATTTCAACCCCAAATCAGGAGTCGACATTTTACTTGGCTTGTGAAAGCCTTTTTTTCTGAATAACGAAAAGCTTGAATATATCTTAAGGTTTAAAAATATTGAAAATAGAGCTGATTTCTGTTATTATTTTCACAGACTTTCCAGGATTCCAAAGACCCCAAGTGGGGAACAACTGGATTTAGCTTTTGCCATAAATTCTGTTCTACTTCTAACATTCAGTGATTTGTGAACACCATTCAAAGGTATAAAATTCACCAGTTACTAACATATTCCCAATAGAGAATTTTGAAATCTATGTCCCACATTTTTGTAGGAGACATATCTGGATATCCTTAAACTGGAGAAGAGTACCTTTATGGGAATATCTGAGTTTTGGGGGTATATTGTACAATGTTCCCTGGTGAGAAACCCAGAGTATCAATGTTTGCTTTGTCATCTTTGACCATAGACAGATCTACTTGTCTATAAAAAGAGACACTTTAGGATGATATAATGTTTTGTGTCCATAATGGAAACAGATCTTACATCACCCACCAGCTCAGACCCCACACTGTAGGCAGAATGATCTGGAAAACCGAGATGGATATATCAAATAGACTTTTCTTTGGTTTCAGTTTATCATGGCTAAAAAATAGCTTTCTTAGCTCCATGTACAAAGTCTTTCTCAATTGGATCCAAAATTGTGCCTATTTTCTCTCTATATATGTATGAAACAACTATGTGAATCTTGGTTATGTATGAGAGGCCTTTCATAACCTGTTGCTTTGCACAGGTTAATCTGCCATTTTTTGTGCATAAATTCCTATTATGTCCAGCAAACATGATAACAGGAGCTCATTTAATCCTTACCACCATGAGTCTTATTTCCAGAGAGGCAATCTTACCTAGTTCCTGAAGTCAAGTGCCTAGTCAGGTAGTGCCAGAATTTGCACCTGTCTTACCACTTCAGAATCTAGTCTCTATTCTTTTGTGTATATTGATTACTTAAAAAAAATGTTTGCATTTATTTACCTCTCTTTCCTTACTTCTAATATTTTGGCTTTGATTTGTTTTGGGGCCACACCCAGCAATGCTCAGAGCTTACTTCTGGCTCAGTGCTCAGGGACTACTCCTGGCAGGTTCAGAGGACCGTCAGGTGCTGAGGATTGAAACAGGATCAGTTGCATGCAAGGCAAACAGCCCTATCTGCTGTATCTATCTGTCCAGGCCCTGATGATATTGTTATGATAACTAGGACTCAGGGTGGTCCACACCAGTGACTGTAGCGTCCACATACTTTTAGCTTGGTGCTTGTACCTCAGGTTGCAGTGCTGGTTGCGTTTAGCCCTGGGGTTCCTGGGGGTCATACTCCTTTAGTTATGTGGCCAGCAGGAATCTCATTCATTTTAGTTGCAGTCTTTGCATACACACTCGTTATGGTGCTCACAAGGAGTCACTGTGTTGCTCACAGTGTGCTTGCTGGGGATGGCATCCTGACCACAGTGCTCACATGCCTTTCTTGGTAGTTGTAGTGAGTGCTGGAGATAGCACCCTTTTAGTTGTGATGCTTGCACACACCTGTCTGTGCTGCAGTTGCATTTTGCTTGTGGCACTAAGGATTAGAGGCAGCAAAGATGCCCGGGACAAACAGCAGAGATGCCGACATTCCCGTAGGTGCATGCAGCATGTCTGGGGTTGAATTCATGACCTCACAGTTGCAAGATAGGTGCTTTAGCCACTGAACCAACCCTCAATCCTCAGTTTCTGGATCCTTAACCTCACAGCATGTGGCCTTGTCCCTAAGAGTAGTTTTAAGGATGAAGAGAGCTCCAGATCCCTCACATGGAGTTAACTCTTGGGAGTCCCCAAATGTTCTACAAAAGCAGCTTTGGGATAGAGTGTAGCGAGTGGCTAAGCTCTATTACATACCTTCACCTCCCCCAATATGGCTGTGCTTGGGGTGACTCCCAGTTTTGTGCTCCTGGTGGTCCTTGGAAGACCATGAGATGCTGGCAATAGAGTCAGTTTTCCTGAATTCAAATACTGCAGTTTAGCCTGTTGAGATCTTTCTTGGATCTGAAGTAGATATCCTCGAAAAAGTGAATGCATGAGTGAATGAATGATCCCAAGAGCTCTTCTGTGTACTTAGGTGGGTCCCGATCATCTTTCCTTTTTATGACATGCTTCTGGAATATCAGTTGAAAAATATTTCCTTCCAGTAGACTTTACCTGTCCCAGTGGGGTAGAAATTCCTGCAGGAAAACTTAGTGCTCTTACTTGTCATCTGCACATGACAGTAAATCACTTCCAAATTGTGCAAAGATGCCCATGAATTCTGCTGAGTATCCATGTAGCACTCCAGTCCGACAACGTTGATTTATTTAAGTATAGGTTTGGTGCTCTCGGAGAGTTCACCATCTGCTTAAGTTGTGTTTACTTTAAGTACCACTCAGCGCTTTCCTGACGAGTTATAGAAAAATGGTAGTTCAACTTAATTTTTCAGTGAAGTCTGTTTAAGAATAATTTGTTAATTACTAGTTGGTTGATTTTGTTTCCTTAAATTATGGGCTTTAGTTAATATCACATGCTTACTGCCAGCTTGCTGGAAGGCGCTGTAGTGATGTCCGCAGTTGCATGATATTTAGTCCTCCTGTTCTTCCATGCCAGTCCTGGCCTCAGCTTCTACATTCATCTTGAGCTAATTTTACAAGACTGGAAAGTAACATGATGGTTTCCTCGTTTAAGGTTTGCAAGTTGGAAGCTTACTTTAATAGCCACTTCTAAAACCATTTAGGCAGAAATCAGTTATTTGGGCCTTCAAGATGATGGGGTGCACAGAGCTGTTTGATCAAGGTGGGTACTTCACATACAAGGGGCTGTAGTTTGCACCACTGGAGTTGAAGGTGTTTCATCAACTGCACACAGGATAGGATCCCAAATCATGCTGTGGGGTGGGGCTTGGAATGATGTTTTGGCAAGCAAGGGACTATTTGGCAACCTGTAACTGCAAGGTCCAAAAAGACAGGCCGTGACCGTCAGCAGAGAGCATTAGGACGAAGGTTGGGTCAATGTGGGTGTATAATGGTTTTGTAAATGTTTTGGTTTCAATAAAATCCCAAATGCATTTTTCAATGCATTTCCCCTTAATTTCAGACCCTTGTGTATTTCAAGGGAAATTTTAGCCATATGTTTTTGATTCATTTATACTTAACTCATCAAAATGTTGTTCTCTGAGCATTACTAGACGTCCAAGAGGATTTTATATTTTAATACCTTTCAATGTTTCCCCCTCCTTTTGAAAAATAGAACTCCATCTACTCTTGGCAAAATCTAAGTGCACACACACACACACACACACACACACACACACACACACACACCAAAGTTTGCATTTGATTGAAATTCTGAGCTCCTAAAACCTTTAAGCTGAGCCAAATGCATTCTCCAGCTCCAGGGAATGTGTGCGCTCCGTCAAAAGCACAGTAAGATTTTTACCCTGTGATATTCTCAGGTGGCTGTGCACATGAAAAGAAATGCCAAGAAATAAAATGAGTAGCCATTTGTGAGATCCTTGGTTTGGGGAAAGCCATTTAATTTTCCTTTGCTTCATTTTACCACATGTACTTTTGCTAATAAGGTTTTTTTTACCCTTTTCCAGAATTGCTGAGAGAATTATAAGAGCCTTAATGAAGGTACAGTTAACTCTGTAAATAGCAACCATTTCATTTCTTGATGTATTATTCTTTGAATAATGCAATAAACACTCAACCTTTAGTTTTTTGTTATGCATGAGGCACTATATTATACATTTTGTGCATTATTATTATTACTATTAATATTATTGGAGTCTAATAGTGCCTGGGGAAATTTACATACTTTTAATATCTATAGTTTGGAAGATAAACTGCTTTCTGCAATTTTTCTAGGCCTTTATACTGTGTCACTGTCACTGTCACTGTCTTCCCGTTCATCATCGATTGGCTCGAGCGGGCCCCCAGTAACATCTCCATATGTCCTGTCTCATGCTAGTAGAGCCCAAGGGCATCTGCTTGCTCCAGGAACATAAAGAGAACATACTGTGAGGATGGAATAATTAGGATATAAATCCAGTCCTTAATGAGTTTGACCTCTATGGGGTATATATGAAACTATATTATGTAATGTCACTTTATATTCAAGTTGATACCCAGTATCAAAGTTTATTTCAGTCATAATTGAGTCCTTATCATTATTATAGTAGCTTATTTATATTTTCTTTCACAATCCCTTATTAAACAATTGGAGTAAATGTATATATATTATTATGCTATTTAATAAAAACACATTACAGGATCTTTCACTATATTGAGTGCAAAAAGAAGCAAAATTTAATGAAATATCTACTTTGGACCAAATGCTGCAGACTTTTTTATAAGCTTATCTCATTTAACCCTCAAACCGCTTTACGATGTAGAGACTGTTATTTCAAGAACTGTGAAATTCAGCTTATTAGCTAAATTAGCCTACCAGTATAATGGGTACTGGCAGAAGAGAAGGGATTTTTGAGTCAAGCAAAGTTTAAGTTAAGATACTCATTACCAACATCATTGCGTTCATCTTCCCGTCAATGCCTTTGTTCCTGAGGTCCTGCCAGGTTATATGTTGGGACTCAGGTGAGTGCTGAGCATGCAGTGGGTTTGCATTATGGTGGAGGAACTTTAAGCAATTTCTTTTAATGTGGTGGTATAAGCAACCTTGCCTCATCTTTGCTCTGGAGACAAACATTATCTTTATTACATATAATAGTAAGCAAACGTAACTCTCATCTCTCTACGAAGATCATTCACTATACAATCATGTCTGGAAAGATCATGGAGCAAAGTTCCTTAGTACCTCTCCGTAAGACATACATGATTGCAAAATAATTACTTCCCAATCATTACTGTCTTCACATTGCAGATAAGGAATCTGGGCTCAGAGAGGTGAAGTATTTATTTATTTCAAAAGTATTTATCGGCATCTTAAGGCATCAATACTGTGTAGCTATCAAGAATGTATAACAAAAACATAGAGAGAGAGAGAGAGTCAACACAGACTTTGACACCCCCCACCCTTACCCGCTTACGCATTCACTCCATCCATTTTTATCCGACTTGTCTCTCCACTTCAGACCAATGCTATTAAACAGTAATTACCTAAGATGATAATGACTCTCTGGGACAAGTGCTTCTTCTGTCATCAGATTGTCCCTTTGCCCTTGCTCATCTTAGATGCCCTACAGCAATGGACTGCCTGGGATGTAAGATGGTTTTGGCAGATCCTGCAGGAAGTCAGATGGTGTTTGAGGTCATACTTAGCAGCACAAAGAAGACAGTGGTACTAGGTGATTTTAAAGTTAGGCTAAGTGTGAGGGATTTTGTTATGGAGAATTTAATTTTGTAACTTGGCAGTAATTTGGTCTTTGTATAAAATCCAAGAAACTCATTTTGCCTGTCACCCCTCTGTCAATTAATCAGCATTATTTTTTTTTTGTTTGTACAATGATACCACTAATTGATTGGATAAAGATTTTGGTGGAGCCTAGACTATTTTGTGGGATTCCCCTTGCCATGTGCCGAATCAATGTCAGAAGATGTTAAGTGAGGCTGGATTCATGGAGTTGGGGGGGGGGGGGAATAAAATAGTCTAGGCAACAGTCTGACTGGAAGCATCTTTTCCAAACAAAGAAGCTTCTTCCACAACACAGACAGGCCTCCAGGCTGCAAATTCCCTCCTCTCTCAACACAGCCCTCCTCCTCCTACAGAAGCAGTTTGCCAACTTTCCTAGGAAAACAACAAAGGTGGCTGCACAATAATGAAGCG
Source organism: Cryptotis parvus (assembly GCA_021461705.1). Taxonomy (NCBI): domain Eukaryota; kingdom Metazoa; phylum Chordata; class Mammalia; order Eulipotyphla; family Soricidae; genus Cryptotis; species Cryptotis parvus. The sequence continues at coordinate 155,320 of JAJIBD010025666.1, forward strand.
ATTTTGGTATCTAACTTTGAGCCAGGGTGAGAAAACAAAGTGAAAATGAGCTAGTTAACCATGGCTCCTTTCAGCCAAGCTTCTTCAGGAGAGACTTTTTTTTTCCACTGGCCTGTCCATGAGAGCAAAAGCTGAGACTTCATAAGGAAAGGAAAGCAATCTGATGTGATGATCCTTTAGCCCTGCCACTGTGTTTTTGGATTAGCATAACACGGTGAGAAATTCTCTTTTGTGGGCCTATTCCTCTCAGCACCTGAAGCTATTGGCCTTGTTTCCTCAGCTCATTGCAACTCCCTTTGTTGCCAGAGAAAATCTAATTAGTGAAGAATTTGAAGGAAAGAATTTTGGAGAGAACTCTGCCACCCCCAAAACCACAGCAGAGAGAGGCATAATTCGTCCTGGTGAGGCCGTCATTTCTAAGGGTTTCTCCCTAATTGTAAGAGTTCAGCAGGAAAGAAAGTTTAGGTACACACTCAGCAAGGGGGCAAGGCCTTTTCCAGAGCAGATGATTCTAGAGTTATTTTCCTCTCCAAAGGAGTCTCCCTTCAAATAGTGCCTGTCTCTCAGTTGTAATGTTGGTGGAGGAAAGAGAGTCACTGCTTGGCATCTAAGCAGATAGGCTGAGGAAAGGAAAAAAAAGAAAGATAGTTGGAGGATGATCACATTGTAGGATGAAATAGTCTTCAAGAGCCCACTTTGTCCCAGTGTTCTCGGCAGGAGAAGACAATGCTGTTTTGCTCTGAGTAACAGCAATAACCTCAACAAACTAAACCAGACCAAGCCACAGTACCCACTGTGTGATGTTTATTCCCATCATTAATTGAGTCTATAACTCTTCTCCTGGAAGAAGTCTTTAGTCAGGAAAGCCAGGATGCAGTTCCATGAAGAACTGAGGTAGACAACCTCACATTCATGGAGATGCCACAACTTCTTGAATAGTGTTTTCCCTTCCATTTTGTTCCTTGTGATGTATTACTATACCTGTAGCCTAGAGCCTAGCACTATTTTCTTGTTGTTGTCTTTGGCTAATCATTTTGTTTAGGGTCCCTCTACCCGTTCCCTAGCTCCAGGAAGCTGTATACCACTGTGGGATATTGGGCCTGAGTTGGCAGGAGAAGCATTGCAGGCAGCTTCCAAAATAGGATGCCAGTGAAAATATGGACCAAATGTTTCTTATATGATAGGGAGAGACGTCTTCATCATACTACTCTTGAGAGCAAAGAGCACAAAGGAACCAAACAGTTTGGAGTCTTGGTCCTTATTCTGCTTTGCAACAGCTGGGTGTTACCTCTGACTCCAAAAACTTTATAAAACAGTCATGATCATATTTCCTTCATTGGAGTAAAACAAAGTTACTTACTGAGTGTCTAGCATGAGCCAATTAGGTGCCTTATGCCGAGGCCTGAGCATCTCCTTAGTTAGGCCATTTCTTATGCCCCTATTGGAGGGAGAGTAGAACTAGCTAACCAAGTGTGGATCCTGATTATGCTCCTTGTCATCAAAGTACCAGTGACTCACTGCTGACCCAGAAAAGCAGAACTCATAATATCACCTGTCTCATGAAATTCTTGTGAGAGTATTTTTAGGTATCCTCCACCTTTTGAAAGACTTATATCAGTGCATTTTTTTTGTGAATTAAAAGATATCCAAAGAGAATTTTTACTTTTATGGACAAAAGGTAAAAAAAAAAAACAAATAGTGGGCTGGAGTCCAGCATGTGGGGCCTTGCACGAGGCCTACCAGATTTTATCCTTGGTATCCCATATGGTCCGATGAGCATCGCCAGGAGTAATTCCTGAGTGCAGAGCCAGGAGTAACCCCTGAGCATTGCTGGGTGTGACCCCTAGCATGAGATAGGACATATAGAGATGTTATTGGTGCCCGCTCGAGCAAATCAATGATGAACAGGAAGACAGTGATACAGTGATTACTTAGCATTTGTTTTGCAACAGCCATTGTAGAGGTATTACATGCCTTAAACAGGGAGCTTAGCACTGTTCACTACATTGCCTTTGAACTGCTTTCCACAGACTCAGTATTTATCATGTCATTTCCATTTACTATTTGTGGGTGTTATTCTAGGTTTATTGTGCTAGTTGGTATGACATAATGTGTTTTTTAAACTAAACATTCTCTGGGAATGTGTAATTTTGTTTTTCATAAAAATTAATGGCAATTCTCTTGCTTTATGCTATCAAGGTTTATGAAAGTTTTTATAGAAACTACCTGCTTTTGAGTATTAAGAGAAACCAGTAATAAACATAGCCTACGGTGGGAAAGTCATCCATAATAGTCAGCATTGTGTAACATTATACCTGTACACCTAGAGACTAGCACATACCCGTTTTTTGAAACATGATAAAACATAAATGATCACATAATGCTAGTCCTTGCCCAATGGCATCTGCCTGCTTCAGGAATATGAAGAAGCTCAAACCATTCGTTAAGGGTCTTGACAAAGAAGTTTGACTATCTTTTAGTTGGGAGACCACATGATCTTTTGACATCTGTGGTATCCAGCCAGTAACAGCTCTAGTCAAGCGGCTGTCTCCAAATCGCATTACATGTTCAGCCCATCTCATTTTTGACGTCTTGGCAAAGCGAGACAGCATCCCTGACTCTGGATTGTGGACAGATCAGAACTCTGGACTCATTCTCTCACTTGAGTGAGGCGTGATATTCTAAGCAGAGCTCTTTCGATTCCTCTTTGGGAGACCCGAATAGCATTCTCATCCAGCTTTTGTAGGGCCCAGGTTTCTGAGAAGTATATTAATGCAGGGAGAATGGTGGAGTCAAAGAGATGTGCCCAGAGCCAGAGGTTCTTTGTCCTTTTAGCTATTTCTTCGATGCTCTTGAAGGTGCTCCTTGCTGCTCTCTTCCTCCTGCACAGCTCAGGTTTTAGGTTGTTCGTCATGTTGGCTTCTTGACCTAGGTACACATAACTGCTGCATTCAGAGATGTTTGTCTGTTGAGAGTGAATGGGGCATCTGGAACTAGTTCATTTTTCATGAACATTGTTTTGTTGAGATTCAGCTGTAGACCTGTCTTTCCATAGTCAGCCAGCATTTGTGCCACTTGGCTAATGTTTGGTGTTATTAGAATGATGTCATTAGTGAAGCGGAGGTGGTGTAGTTGCCGACCATCTATTTTCACTCCCATTCCTTACCATTCTAAGTGTGAGACAGAGAGGCATCTTGTACTCCCTACAAACCTCAATGAGTTTGGTTATGGTGTGGATGTGGTTGATTGTATCACTGTATCACTGTTACTGTATCACTGTCTTCCCTGTTCATGATCGATTTGCTCGAGCGGGCACCAGTAACATCTCCATATGTCCTGTCTCATGCTAGTAGAGCCCAAGGGCACCTGCTTGCTCCAGGAACATAAAGAGCCTCAAACCATTCCATCAGGTCATGGGAATGAGGTCTATAATTGTTACTGGTATTTGGCATACCAAATAGGACACGGGTAGCTTGCCAGGCTCTGCCATGCGGGTGGCATACTCTTGTAGTCACCTCTAAATCCAGCATTTATTGATGACTGCGTGGCTGCAAGTGGCCGTGCAAGCTGGGCTGTGATAGCTGGTCTGCTGGGTGGAGTTCTGACGAGAGGGAAGTTCAGATGTGGAAAATGGAGGCCCTCATGGAGTGGGGGGGGGGGTCGTCTGGCTTGTTGCGAGGCTCTGCTGGGGTGGCGGGCCAGGGCTAGAACCCACCATCCCTCCCAGGTGCCTCGTGAGCGGCTGGGCACAGGGAGAACCAGTAGCCAGTAGTGGTTGACTATGCTGAATCTTTTTTGGAAGCCAGCTTGCACGCATGGCTGTCCTTCATTTAATGTTCTGCCAATCCTGTTCAGGATGACTCGAGTGAACAGCTTGTAGATGACAAACAACAGGCAGGCAGATTGGGCGATAGTTGCCAATGTCGTGGATGTCTCCCTTCTTGAACAGTAGAACTGTCCTGCTGGTTTTCCACTGGTAGGGCACCTTGCATTAAGACAGGTAGCATGTGAAGAGCCGAGCCAGTGTATTGATGAGTACTGAAGGCAGATTCTTCAGGTGTTCGGGTCTGACTTTGTCTGGGCCTGGTGCTATTCCCTTCTTTACCGGCAAAAAGGTATGTTGGATTTCAGAAGGGAGAATGTTGGGAACGACACATCCATCCTGCGGAATTTGGTATGTGGGCAGATGGACATGGCTATCATAGAGATCCGAATAGAAGTAATGGATAGTCTTCTCCACTGCCATTCTGGAAGATGTGATAGATCCATCAGGACGTCAGAGGGCAGTTATCTTGGTCTTATAGTTGGTGAAGGACAGGTGGGTGTTGCAAATGCTTTTCCCAGTTTCTGCTGCATCGGCTGGCATTTCTGCTCTTCTCTCTTTGAGGCCTTCCTTTATCTCCTCTATGCATTGCTTTGTGAGCAGAGCCTGGCAGGCTGTCTGATATGAATTCGATAATCCAAAACTATTAATAATGCTGTTTATTTCCCGACCCTGAAAGAGCCCTTAATACAGCAGCACTAAGAAGGATGAACAAGGAGAGGCTGATAAAATCTCAGGGCCAAACTAGGCTGCCAAAACAAAGAAGAACTAAAATGACTGTCTGTACTTTCAATGCATGTACACTGGCATCTGAAGCATATTATGAGGACCTGATGGTACAAGCACAAATATCAAGTACGAAATCATTGGTCTGACCAGACGAGAAGGACTCAATCGCATCACGTCATTTTTGACACAGGAGAAGAACTATTCCTCGAAAGAGGCGTCGGTGGTGTTGGTGTCCTTGTAAACACAAACCTGGCCATGAGCATTGATTCATTTGAATGCCTAACAAAGTGGATAGGATGATTACACTTGAAGAGATGTAGCCCACTGCCGGCAGTTTCTATCTTCGTTGTCTATGCACCTACATCCACATACAAGGAAGAAGAAAATGAAAAATTCTACATGGAATTGGAGGAGTTCTATAAAGAAGATCACACCTCCTACAAGATCATAGTCGGTGATTTTAATGCCAAGATAGGACCGAGAAGATCAGCTGAAGAACTCCACATCGGGACCCATGGCCTAGAATGGAATGAACAGGGTGAGAGACTATCTGAGTTCATCATGTCAACCAAGACCAGTCATGAGAACTCACAGTTCCAGAAGGCTGAAGTGAAACTTTGGACATGGGAACCTCCTGGAGGACAGTTCCACAATGAAGTTGACCACATCATCTTCAATCAAAGGTTTTGCCTGACCGATGTCACTGTTGTCCCAAAATTCCAAACAGGATTGGGCCACCATTTCCTTCGTGCAAAATTCTACTTCACGGAACAGGGAGAAAGGGATGCAAAGTTTAAGAAGAGAACTCCCAGAATGACTACCAACTGGGAACTCTTTGGCACCATTGCGGCAACAGGGGAAGATGCCATTGACACCATCGATGAAAAATAGGACCGACTGGTTCAGCACCTCCATGATTGTGCGAATAATACCGAGAGAGAGAAAGCTACAAAAGGACACCTCTCTTCAAATCTCTCTAGCTCATTTGCCAATGTGGCAAGGCCTGAGCCTCAGGTGACCAATTGCTAATGTTCAAGCTCACAAATGCTAGTCCTATTTGCATAAATCTTCCTGATAGGTCTATCCATTCATTTGGGACCATGCCCTGAAGTGCGCAGGGTCAGCTCTGTGCTCAGGGTTATTCTTGACTGTGTTCAGGGGGCCTGTATGTGGTAAGAGTTCGAGCTGGGGCCAGATACATGCAAGGCAAGCTTCTTAATTAACCCCATACTATTTCTCTGGTCTTTGCTCAGTCCCTTCTCGGCTCAGTCCTTTCTCTGTGGCATGCTTCATTGGGACTGAGCCAATGAAAGGAATCTAAAACTTTTTCTAGGGGGAGTTGTATTCCTTCTAAATGTTCCCTTCATACCTGTATTATCTATTAGTCACTATAAATAGACCAGAGAACAAAGCTGGTCCACTGTCTCCCATTATGTATGGGTGAGCCCAGACATAATCATTCTTAGTCATGTTTGTAGTGGAGAGAAAGTCAGGCCAGAAAATATTTATTCCTGATGTCACGGGAACATGAACTCCAAATATCCACCTGCTGGGAGGAGAGGAGTGGGTGGTATTTTATATTATATTGTGTGGGTGGAGGGGGCAAGGTCACATCTGAGAGAGCAAGATAAAGAAATTGATGACTCAAGGGCCTTTATTTTCTCCATATTTTGAAAAGGTGGTTTCTGATTACACAACAACTCCACATTCTTAGCTGACTTCAGGTACACCTCAGGCTTTCCAGGCTTCCCATTGGCTTCTTCCTTTGACTTGGACCAGATGTTTATAAAGATTAGAATGCAGTAAAAAGAAAGAGACAAGAAGCAGCAAGAAACCACTTTAGTGAGTAAACTTTGTTGTTGTGAAGGGAGGATGTGTGGTTTCAGTTTTGTTGTGTCCAAGTTTTTTCTCTGATTTGCTTCACTTTGTGTTGGAAAACTTTTGAGTTGGTTTGGCTCTGACGAGATCCCTTCATTCTACAGGCTCTTTAATTCTCTTTTTGGCCCAGAATCTCTGCATTATGCCTATAGGGTCAGCCATAGCATTTTGCTGCTTGTTTTGCACGTTATCTGGAAGACTTGCTATGTTGTATACTGAACCATTAATCTCTCAGATTCTTTGGATAGTTTGAATTGTACCCACGCAACTTCTAGACATGTGTATATTTTTCTGGTCTAGTTGAGTCAGAGGAGGGGAGAGTTGATGAATCAGTAGGGTTTGTCGCTGGGTTTTCCACTCAAATCTTGAAAACATAGCCAAAGGAAACCTCAACAAGTGGTGTGTGAAGTATAGCTTTCATAATTATTTGGTTCTGTTTACAGTGTGAGTGCAAACTTAAGAACATGGGCCCTTGGGATAGACTGATAGTACAGAGGGGAAGGGTTTGTTGTGCATGTGGCCAACCCAGATTCAATCCCTGGCATCCCATATGGTCCTGTGAGCACCTCCAGGAGTAATTCAAGAGTGCAGAGCCAGGAGTAACCCCTCAGCATTGCTGGATGTGATCCAAGAAGAAAAAAAATTAACATGGAAATCCTTGGCTAAATGAAAACTTGAAAATCAAGGAAAGGTAGGGGGCAAATAAAAGTTTTAGTGTTTTGTTTATAACACGAGGAATGCTAGGTCAACATCTTCTAAGGGCTTCTCTGTGCAAGTGGGGTGCTACTTAACACATCAAGCCATACTTTCTGCTCTTAGAGTTTGTCACCTATGACAGAGACCACATAGCTGGAATATTTGTTTCTGAAAAGACTTTAATTCTTTCCTAACTGACTATATGCTACCTTTTTGACCACTCCATCAATAAAAGAGATTTAATGCTTATGGGAAAAATGTTCAAAAAATATGAAAAGAACTAAAAACAAACAAGCAACTAAATTATGGCTCTGGAAATAGGCAGTGTCTGTCCCCTATATTATGAAGGCAGCTGAGACCCTGAGAGAGGTTTAATCTCTGCTTTTGCTTGCAGTCCTGAGAGCAGCGTCCTGCCTGGAACATGAGCTCTGCAATTCCTTCTTTTGGTTTCCTTCTCTGACTCTGCTCACCTGTGTGTTCTTGACTGAGGCAGAATAAGGATGAGTCTGACTTCTAAATCACTTCTTAATGGTTCACAACTCCTCTTACTTTTTAATTTTTTCTCTTCTCTTTTTTCTTCCCTTTGTTGTTATTGTTGTTATTTAGAATACCGTGGTGTGGGGTTGGGGGGGGGCTTACACACCTGGTTGTGGTATACCAGAGGTCCACATTTATGTTGTTAAATCTGGAATCTCAGTGGTGGTGCCACTGGGATTTCACTGTACCCTATGATAGGACATTGTGCAGAAGAGCAAACTCCTCTCTTCACACTTGCGACACATATTTTCTACCACTATGTCATATTTCTTTCATTTTCACTTTTAATTTGGGGGTATACCTGAGCTCTTGGATCACTCCTGTTGGAGCTAAGGATTGAACCAAGTCAGCTGCATACAAGGCAATCACCTTGACCCCTGCAGCAACTCTTGTGCTCCTTATTTTTATATTTATTTATTTAATTATTACCTTTGTGTTTTATCAGACTTTATTATCTTTCTATTGGGATTAGTGGGTTTAGCTACATCTGGGAATGCTCAGGGCTTACTTTTGATTACATGCTCAAACATTATTCCTGGCCTGACATTTGTGGTACCAGCAACTGAACCAGGATTGTCCTGTACAAGGCAAGTGCCATAACCCTTGTATTGGCTCTCCATTACATGCGATTGTTTTAATCACAATTTATACCTTTCTATGAAGGGGCTTTGGGGCCATACCCAGTGTTGCTCAGAGCTTACTTCCTGGCTCTGTAATCAGAGATCACTCCTGGAGGAACTCAGGAGATCATATGTGGTGCTGGGGATAGAACCCAGGTCAGCCCTGTGCATGGTGAGCTTCCTTCCCACTGTAATGTCTCTCTAGCCCACATTTTCGGCTTCTTTCTTGGCCAAGTATTTTTCCCCCTTTCCTGCTCCTCTCTTATAATATGCATGCATACAAGTGAAGTAAAACACACTTAGAAGAACTTTGGTTAATAATGCATTACTTGATTTTTTAGGATTCCATAACCCCTTAATTTGGCTAGTGGTACTGGTTCCTTAAAAAAAAGATGGCCTTTGACTTATTATAGGGAAGTATAAAATGTGAGCAAAAACTATTTTCAAACCAAGTGGATTATTACTGTTTATCATTAATACAATGGATATAGGGGAAGGGATTCAGAAATTAGAAAATGACGGAGGACAGAGAGCAAAGTAAAAATGTAGCACAGTAAAGGGAGAACAGTGTCTTAGCTCTGGAGTGAAAAGAAATGCAGCAAACACTGTTTGTTTTAAATCTTTTATTTCCTCCTCATTTAAAATTCTATTTTATTCTCTGAGAGGGAGTCTGGATGTGGAAAATGGCAGCCTTCATGGTGTGGGGGTCCTCTAGCTACTTGCTCTAGAGGCTCTGCTGCAGTGGTGGGCCAGGGCTAGAACCTGCCATCCATCCAGGGTGCCTTGTGATCAGCTGGGCACAGGGAGAGCCGGTAGCAGCTCTGCCCGTGTATGTGAGTCTCTGGATCAGCATACCAGGGCTGGGCTTGAAAAAGACTGCTGCAAGGTGGGTCTGTGATGAGCCAGGCTGTGATCAGCTCTTCTGCTGGGTGGAGCTCTTACAAGAGGGGAGTCCGGATGGAGGGGAGGTCCAGAGCTCCACCCAGCAGAAGACCTGATCACAGCCAGCTCACGCAGTCACTTTGTAGCCACATGGTTCATCAATAAATACTCGAATTAGAGGTGATTACAAGAGTATCCCACCTCTACGACTTAGCCTGGCAAGCTACCTGTGTCATATTTGATATGCCAAATAACAGTATCAATTATAGACCTCATTCCCATGACCTGATGGAATGGTTTGAGGCTCTTTATGTTCCTGTAGCTAGCAGATGCCCTTCGGCTGCACTACCATGTGACTAGTCGTATGGAGATGTTACTGGTGCCTGCTCCAGCAAATCGATGATCAACGGGAAGACAAGTGATACAAATGAAGTGAAGTGATTTTATTCTCAGTATCTGCATTGGTATCTAATGCAACCTTGTACTTTTATCACATAATATTTATGAATAAATATTCCCATGTAGAAGCAGTCCATGGATCTCTGGAGGGCGGTAAATGGCTCGGCCAGTCCCTGGTTGAGTCTAACATACTCCAAGGGTTCACTCACTTGTGCGGTGAAGGGCCACGCTGGCCGCATTTGGAGTGTGGATTTGGGCTCCCTCCTCCCCCCCATTCCTCCACCTCCATGTCAGAAGGCATGGCTATTATCTCCCAACCATCACAGCTAGCAACCCTGGAAGAGAGACACTCTAGACCCACAGCTGTGCTGGCAACACCTGAAGAGAGACACTCCAGACCCAACCACTCCAGACCCACAGCTGTGCCAGCATGCAGCTGCTCTGCAGACACGTGACAGTCTTAGATAATACTGGAACTTAGTACCAGCTCCTTACCAGGATCTTTCACTTTTATACACTGTATACAGTTTTAGGCAGGTTTTAGCCATGGGATGTTATCCCAGTGAGCCTAGCAAGAAGCCAGAGGAAGCCCCACACCATTAAGTCAGTCATTCTCAACATCTGGACTCCACAACTCTTCAGGGCTCCACCTAAGAGAAAAGCTTATCTCTCCCTGTTGAGGTTCATCAGTAAAGCTCAAGATGAGAGACTACCAGCTACATGGCAGAGCCTTGCAAGCTACCCGTGTTGTATTTGATATGCCAAAACCAGTAACAATTATAGACCTCTTTCCCATGACCTGAAGGAATGGTTTGAGGCTCTTCGTGTTCTTGGAGCGAGCAGATGCATTTGGGCTACACTTGCTAGCGACAGAACGTATGGAAATGTTACTGGTGCCCACTCAAGCAACTCGATGAACAACAGGAAGACAAGTGATACAAGTGATTTATGAATAAATGATTGAGTAATAAAAATTCATTATTTGAGGGTCTAAGCTTTAACACACTACATACCACTCTTACCTTGCACATGACCCACCTGGGTTTGATCCTAGACACCCCATATGATCTCCAGGCCTGCCAGAGTGATCCCTGAGTATCACCAGGCGTAGCCCAAACGTAACCCTGCTCAGAAATCATTATTTGAGGTTGTAATTTCAAACTAGTAGTTTTGTGGTTTGGGTTTGGGTTTGAGGGGGCATGCTTAGTTGTGTTCAGGTGTTACCTCTGTCTCTCATTAGGGATCACTTCTGCTGTACTCATAAGGACCATGTGTGTTGCTGGGGTTTGAATCACAGTGACAAGTGCGAAAGACAAATGCCTTAACCCCTATACTGTCTCTCCAATCTCTGGTCAGTTTCTTAAGATGATACAGTGAGCCTTCTGCAGATGTTTTTCTTACCTCCCACCCTGCCCATTCTACCTATGTTCTATCATCACTTTCACAATCAAATTCGTTCCATTGTGTCTTGCAACTATAACTGCATCTCCTGTGCTATTGGTTAATTCTTGAATATTGAAAATTGAGGTCATGGAGATAAAAGGCGATATTTCATGTCTTTCAGGTGTAAGGTCCTGAGTTCAGTTCCCAAGCCATTATGGGCTGTGGCCCTCGTGATCCCTATTACTGGTGGGTTTAAGCATGGAGTCATGTGCTCAAATAGCCAGACAGAGAGCCTCCAAAGCAAGTCTTAGAAGGCCTCATCCCCACAAAAAGTAAAAGTTTAATACCAACAACTAGCATTTAAATCTTACAACATTTTTTATTACTTGGTCAAAAAATATATTAGCACCTCTCTTGGAGTCAAAATTTCAGGACCTGTCAAAGAGGTATATTCCTAAAATCAAAGTTATGATAAACTTTAAGAACTGTTACATTCTTTGGAGTCATTTTGCCAAACTGGTAACACTGTCTTGTTTCTCTTTAGGAGGCCATGGCCAGTCTTTCTGCTATTTTTTATATATATATATATTTTTTTTATTATACCACCGTGAAACATACAATTACAAAGGTGTTCATAATTGGTTCTTGGTAATACAGTATTCCAGCACCCATCCCCACCAGTGCCCCATTTCCACCACCAATGTACCCCTCCCCTCCCGTCCCCCAGGCCGCCTTAATAGCAGGTACCCCAGTTTCCTCTTTCTCTCTCTATCTCTCTCTCTGTCTCTGCATCTCTCTCCCTCTTATTTTACACATTGTGGCTAGCCCTGCAGATATTTATAGTTTATCACTTAAGTCTCTTTGTGTGTGTCTTTCTGCTATTTTCTTACTTGCTTCTTGTCCTGTCTCCTTCCCCTCACCCCCAACTTCACCGCACAATGAAACTGGAGGGGAAATATGCAGTTGAATTCCTTCTATTTAGGAACTTTCAGAATTTGCATATCTAGTTCATGGGCTCAGTTGATGAAATTTTGTCTTTGACCTTTCATTTGGCCACTAAAATGAAATCAGATAGAACCAGTAAGAGGAGTTATTTTAGAGAATCAAAATATCAAAATATTTCTTCAAAGGTGAAACACCACTAACGAAGCAAATAGAAGCAAAGATAAACATATGGGACTAATGAAACTAAAAAGCTTCTGCACCTCAAAAGAAACAGTGGCCAAGATACAAAGACAGTCCACACAATGGGAAAGAATATTCACCCAATACCCATCTGATAAGGGGTTGGTATCTAGGATATATCAGGCACTGGTAGAACTTAACAAGAAGAAAACAGCTAACCCCATCAAAAAATGGGGAGAAGAAATGAACAGAAACTTCAACAAGGAATGGTCAAAAGGCATTTGAAAAAATGCTCATCATCACTAATCAGAATATATCATCTCACACCACAGAGACTGGCACATATCCAAAAGAGCAAGAACAACAAGTGCTGGCATGGATGTGGGGAAAAGGGGACTCTCATCCATTGTTGGTGGGAATGTCAACTGCTACAGCCTTTTTGGAAAACAATATGGACATTACTTCAAAGACTAGAAATTGAGCTCCCATTTCACGCAGTAATATCACTCCTGGGGATATACCCTGGGAAGTCAAAAACACACAGCAGAAACACCATCTGCACTGTTATCTTCATAGAAGCACTATTCACAATAGCCAGAACCTGGAAACACCAGAGTGCCCAAGATTTGATGACTGGATAAAGAAACTTTGGTACATCTATACAATGGAATACTATGAAATTATTAGGAAAAAATGGAGTTATGAAATTTGCCTATAAATAGATAGACATGGAGAGTATCATGTTGAGTTAAATTAGTCAGAAGGAAAAAGACAGATATAGAATGACTGCATTTATTTGCATGACACACACATACATACACATATTATGATAACAAAATCCAAGGTCAGGCGAAGTGTGATCAGGAGGTCTTGTCAAAGGTAGAAAAGGTGGAAATTACCACAAATGTGTTAGAATCAGAGGTTAGGTAAGACAGAGAAGGGAACAGTATGCTAATAATTGTCAAAAAGGCTAATACCAACCTAGAAGTGAGCATTAAATACAGGGGAAAAGATACACATGATAACCTCTAAGTATATGTATTACAATCCACAATATCGTAAGAGAAGGAAGAAAGAGAGATAGTGTGAGAGAGAGAGAGGGAGAAAGAGAGAAAAGAGATAGGGAACCTGCCATAGAGGCAGGCTGTAGGATGGGGTAGGGAATCGGGGACATTGGTGGTGGGAAGTGGGCACTGGAGGAGGGATGGGTGCTGGAACACTGTGTGACCAAAACCACTAAACATAAACAACTTTGTAAGTGTATATCTCATGGTGGTATAATAAAATATTAATTAAAAATATCAAAATATTTCTGATGGCATTAATGATACTAACATTGCTGATTTTTCTGAGTTTAATTTTTTTGTTTATTTAGTTTTGGTCTTTTCTTTTCTAAGGAGGATATTAGTATAATAGCTACTGTTGGTTTGATGGATCCTGTTGTGATTGATAATAATGATTCTCATGCTTTCTGTTGGACGTAGATAATCAAAAGCCCAAGGGTATTTATAATATGCCTAACTGGGTTTTAAACCAATTAGTGGGTATCTGAGGGCTTTATATATTACGTCACTAGAAATAGCTACTTGAGAAAGAGCCTGGGAAATCTCAAAAATTATCCCAGTTTTAAAGTGTCATTCCAGCTGTTCTAAATGACCATTCTGATACTTGATTATTTATATTATTTGAATCATTGAAATAGCCAATTCACCAAACTTACAATTTCTCATGTTGGAAGAAAGTAGTAATAAGGATATGCCCAGCATGGATTTAGAAAAAGATCATGTGCAGCAACTCAGTGACGGCATAAAACCATAATTTCCCCCTGATAATGGATTGCCACAGGAGAGGATTTGTTTGGCCACACCTCAGCCTTGCTCTGTACCTCCTTGCTGTGGATATTGAGTGGGAGAAGAGAAGGGGTAATAGAAGATGAAAATAGTAGAAATGCATTTTAATGTGTAGTCTCTGCAGATCAGAAGTACTCTTGAAAATAGTAATTTTCCTTTGGATATTATGGGGGTGATTGGAGTCATTGGGTGTGAAGTAACTGTGTCTCTACTTCACTGTAACCTTGGGGAAGTGGCTTCTGCAATGTGGTGAGGATCCACTAATGGTGGGTAAGTCCCAAAAGGTTTCCAGATCTACGTGAGAGAGCATGAAGCTCCATCCCTGTGCCTCTAGTCATCTGAACACAAAAGGACATTCTCCACATTTGCTGCACAAGAACGCAAGCACTGGCAGTGATCTGAAAAAGTTTATAGGAGCCTGTGGCATGTGCGCATTGAGTGGAAGTGGGGCGCATAAAGGGAAGCAGATGTAAGAACGTGATATGGGAGAGTTCCTACTTGGGAATCCCTCTCGTGAGGGAACTCCCCCCTTATTTTGTGTATTCATTAAAATATTTTTGTTGCAAAGTAGTTATTCTATATTGTGGCTGGTAGCGAGCATTCCTTAGACCTAAAGTTACACCAGCTGTATTAGTCTTCCTATAAGCCTTTCTGTGGTTTTGTGCATAAAAAGTAAGGCCTGGGCAATTCTGGTCTTACAATTGATCTGAATTCCAGCCACTTTCTTGGGAAGCCTTTCTGTCTTTCTGCCAAATGTCTGTGTTATGTATGCTCTTTCATTCATATACTGTAAAATTATGCTTAAGCAAAGCTAGTTGGAGCTTTATATCTGCCTGGATCCCTAGAGGATAGGAATCTACTTAAAGTTGCGTATCTAAAAATTTGAGCATCTATTAAAATCATATGAAAAGACATATAGTTTATACATAGAAAGTTCAGTTCATTTGTCATATAATAAAAGAATCATTTTTCTTCTACACAAGGCATTTGAGAGGCAGATGGGTGGGTGCAGGGCAGTTTCTGTTCAGTGGTTGTTTCTTGTCTATTATAGGACAGTTGCCCAATAGACTTGCACCAAAATGCCCACAGTGCTGTCCTATGATGCTTGCAATCAAAGAGAAGCACTCAGTGATATCCAAAATGCCCACAGGTAGGCTGTATTCCTGCTCTGAATAGTCTAGTGATTTTGGTGTCATTTACTGTGTTGTCATTGAAAATCTGTAGAGGTGTTAGTTCCCTCCAGTGTATGGGGTAAAACAAGATCTCTAAATGAAAATGGCATGATCTTTGTGCTGCTGGCATCAGAGGGTGTTTATAAATCTTTATGGCATGGGAAGACTCTAGTTTGGGTTAGTTGCTTATTTCACAGGACTCCTCCAGGTCCTACCTGTGGGTTTCTTTATTCTCTTGTTGTGTTTCCAACCCACTACTACAGTCCTACTAGTAGCCACTGCAGACTGGGGTGTCAGATGTGTGCCTTCCTGATGCATGTTGGATAACAGGTATCGACTTCTGAGTCTCTGCCACTGTGTTGCCTCTGAGCATTCTCCCGGCTTCTCCGAGGAAGTCTTTCTGTCTCCCTTCCAATCACTCACCATACTAAGGTTGGCTTTACTGCTCTTTTTCTCCTTCAAGGTATTTGTGGGTCCCATACCTTCACCTGAGTCCAGTGGCCAACTATGCTATGATTTATGGACCTGAGGGCTCACCTTCGACTTACACTTGGCATTCCCTTGTCAGTCCCATTGTCCTGGGCTCAAATCCCAGGGCAGGTAATGTAATTCTTAAATTATGGATGCTATTAATCTATGTTTTCTCTGGAAAGTTCTGCAATGCCAGCATACTGCTAATATATAGTGTGAAGAAGTAAGTGCACTCTCTCAACAGTACCTTCTTGGAGGATCTGCCTTTTGACAAAGCATGTGATTGATTTCTTTGGAAGGTAGACCTAAGGGAGGCCTACCCAGAAATACTAAAGGACCTGGGAACTGTTCCTGGAGATACTTAGCCAGTTGTGCATGATGTTTAAATGCATTGACCTGGGCAGGAGGTATTCAGCCCAGAGGTGCTGTAACCCACCAGGGCTAAGGCACCTGGAAAGCTGCGCTCAGCAGTGTTGTGGCTGGAGACACATGGAGATGGAACTTGTGTACAAGGCTTGTGCCCCGGGTTCCCAATCGCTCTTTCTCTCTCTCTCTCTCTGATCCTAAAATGAGATTTTACTTGGGATTAATGAGTCACGGAATATCAGGTTTATGATACCTATTTCCACATGCTTTTTTGCTCTTGAAAGTTGAAGAGATGAATGTAGCATGGCCTCCACACACTGTCTTACTCATCTCACTCTTCTCAAATGGGGCTCTACAAATTGTTCAGTGGCCACCCCTGATCACCCCACCAGCAGACCCTTCTGCCACCTTCACTCTTTTGTTCTTTAATCAGATCATGGATGCTCTTCAGCCATTGCATTTCTTCACAAGTAGAGTGAGGGGTAGAGCTGCACAGGAAAAATTTCCCTGCCAGTTACATGTTTTTACATTTTAAAACATTAAATATTATTTTAATAACATAAAGGTATTCTTATCTGACACAAAGCAAATTCTTTTTATAAATTAAGTTCTTAAAGTGTGCCGTATAGTGAGTGAGAGGCAAGAGAATGAGAAATGCATGTATAGAGGTGATGCAACCATATGCCTGGTATGGGGTGAATGTGGGGCTGGACAGCAAAGCTCCTCACTTGTCCTGTTGAGAACTGTCCACAGTGCCTTGGTGCTTTGATGCTTCTGATGATCACGAAGAAGGCACAAAATGCAGTGCAAGCAAGATTGGGATTGTAGAAAGATCACTCTGGGACTGTGTAAAGGAAGTCTGGGATAGGTGAGAAAAAACACAGGCAATGGTGAACAGTCTACTACAATAACTGGCAAAAACAAATGGGTAGAACATCTGTGTGTTCTTGTTTCAGATTCCAATAAAGGAGGGCAAACATTTTGCTTCCTAGTAGTGATGGGGGAATGACCAATATCTTTATTGTTTTTTAGTTTATTTGCTGTATTGTCTTGGGGTCATACCTAAATGTGCTCAAGACTTACGGCTCTGTGCTCAGGGATCACTGCTATGATGCTCAGGGAATCATATGTGGTGCCATGGGTGGATCCTCGGTCAGGCATATGGAACAGAAACACTGACGTGCCGTATTGTCTTTCCAGTCCCTGTTGTTTATTTCCTACTCTGAACATATTCCTGGCCTGGTCAACTTTTAACCTCCCAACTCTTCGTGAGGCCAGTCCACAGGGAGTGATCACATTTTCTTTGTGCTTTCACTGGTGTCAGGGAAGAGAATGTGATCTAATATGTTGCGGTAAAACCATAAACAGAATTCAGATTTTTCTTTGGCCTTCTGCTGACTTAATGTTCTCAAGCAATAACTAGAGTTTACATCCTCATATTGAGGGGGGGAAAAAATTCCTCTGAAACATGTACTGGGGAGAAAGGCTGAGAGGATTGATTTTTTTTTCCCAAAGAATCCATAAATATTTACATAAGTGCAAGTTACAAATCTGTGGCTTTGAGATGATCGAATTTCACTGCTTTTACACTCACAGCATATAAATTTCCAGCAGACTTTTTTTGCTGGTTGTGAATGTTCAGTCTTTGGAGAATTGTCTCTTCGTTTGTTTCCTTCATTCTCAGAAAACAAATTTCTCCATGATGGTTTTAATGTTCTTACTTAGGGGTATGGATTGGTCACTGGCCACCATGTGATGATGGTCCTTGGCTGAGGGGACTTCACTGTGATGAACTGTCTGCTAATGGGGGGCACTACCCCCTGGAGCCAAGAAGCTGCTTTTAAAGACCCTTTTGGTAACACAGTATTTCTCAACAGATATATAATAGTCTTTCTAGTGGCGGTGTTCCTATATCTTTGTGGAATTCTTAGATAAAGAAAAATATCTATTTAGCAGAGAGGCACGTTACTACTTCCTTCAATGTCGGTATGGTAGTGCTGTTTTCACGTGTTCTTCACCTATTTTATTCTTGATTCTTTCATTTAATTTATTTTTATTTTTTTATTATACCACCGTGAGACATACAATAATAAAGGTGTTCATAATTGGTTCTTGGTAATACAGTATTCCAGCACCCATCCCTCCACCAGTGCCCCATTTCCACCACCAATGTACCCCACTCCCTCCCGCCCACCCCCAGGCTGCCTCAATAGCAGGTAGCCCCTTTTCCTCTCTTTCTCTCTCTGTCTATCTCTCTCTGTCTCTGCATCTCTCTCCCTCTTCTTTTGCACATTGTGGCTAGCCCTGCAGATATTTAGAGTTTATCACTTAAGTCTCTTTGTGTATATTCAATGGTGAGTTTTTTACCACACTTAGTAAAACCCTGGTATCTATTTATATCCTATTAATGAATGCAGTTATTCTATATCTGTCCTTTTCCTTCTGACTAATTTCACTCAGCATGATAGTCTCAATGTCCATCCATTTGCAGGTAAATTTCATAATTTCATCTTTTCTGACAGCTGCATGGTATTCTATAGTGTAGATGTACCACAGTTTCTTTTAGCCAGTCCTCTGTTCTCGGGCATTTAGGTTGTTTCCAGATTCTAGCTATTGTGAATAGTGCAGAGATGAATAAATTCTTGATTCTTTTAATGTATATTTTAGGGTCTCACCCGGCAGTATTCAGGGCTTACTCCTCTGTGTTCAGGGTCACACCTGGCTCTCTCATGTGCAGTGAGAGGGATCAAACTGAGGTCAGGAAACATGCTAGGCAAGCACTTTGCCCATCTTCCTGACCCTTTGGCCTTTCTTTACTGAGCTGTGCCTGGAACGTGCTATTTTTTTCTGTCTATAGGCAGAACAACTGCCGCCAAGTAAAGCTTCACCAAAAATCTTGACTCTGCAGTTTGAATATATATAGCTGTGCCATTCTTCTGAATAACTTTGTAGCCTACAATGTCTTAATAAAAATGTTTTTTAAAAGTAGGTAAACAAATGTTATTTAGTGTCATGAGATTAGAAAATTAGGGACATGTATATAAAATATTAAAAAAATCAAAATTAAAAAAAATTAAAAAGAATAAAATAAATAAAAGAATCTTTGATCACTAGATTCAGAGAGGCTGGACCACTCATTCCAGGGACCTAAATCTGTCTGCTAAAGAGCAAATTACTTTAATATGCAAGGGGTAAGGCTCTTCTCTGTGTGTCCTGAATGTGGCAGGTGGGGCCTTTGTGTAACTGGGGCATAGTTGGCCTAAAAATAGTACTTATGTGTCCTCTGTCAAAAAAGTTTAATGTTTATCTTACAATTTGAGAAAGTGCTTCATAAAAAAGAGTAAAGAAAAATCAAGTAAAAATGCCTGACAATGGATCACAGCAGCGATTAGGTTTTATATTGCTGCACCTGGTTATATTAGGTACATGCCCAAGAGTTTGGTTTAGAGAAGACTGATTTGAAGAAGAAACAAAGTAGCTGTTTCTGTCTTATCCTTGTACTCAGCTCCATTATTACCATTGGTCACTGCAAAGGTAGGGTTGGGAGAAAGTGGACTCAATCTGGTTTTGCAGCAGCTTCAGAGTATGGCCACCTGCTGGGATCCAGGTTGAGCCGTGCCCACAGCATCACTAACTGGTCATGGTACTGATGAGAGATATTTAGGATGGGAATTTAAATTCAGGGCTCTGTTTCCCAACAGGAACCAACTAATAACAGAGAATACCTCATGCTGTGTGCTGTTGGGCAGAGGAATATGGAAGAACATGGCAGGGCTCTAACCTTAGAAAAAAAGGCATGCGTCTAGGTAATTGACTTGAGTAGGGAGCCAGGTCAGAAAGTTGACTCCCAACTAGCTTATTGCTGGGAGTCTTACTCTATAGATGCCTAGAAGCCCAGGATTTTAACTGGAGTACTAATTTTTTTCTTTTTGGTCACACCTGGCAATACTCAGGGGTTACTCCTGGCTCTACACTCAGGAATTACTCCTGGGGGTACTCGGGGGACCATATGGGATGCCAGGGATCGAACCTGGGTCAGCTACATGCAAGGCAAATGCCCTACCTGCTGTGCTGTCGCTCTGGCCTCTGGAGTACTAATTTATTAAACATAGACATATGTATTATATGCATTAGCACTGAGGCAAATATGCTATTTTTATTTCTTGGTTTGTTTATGTTTGGAAACCATACCAGCATTGGCCAGGGATTACTCTTGATTCTTTGCTCAGGGGCCAAGCCTGACAGCCCGGGTAACATATAAAAATGGATTTCCTACATTAGGCCAGGCCTAGTTTTGAGTCTTGAGGTAAGGTCTAAGACAATGTGATATCTTCCACTGACCAGTAAGTTAGCTGACCATGTAGTGCTTCCTGGGGCCCCATCAGTGGCCTGAGGGGTGTTCTTAAGATGTGAAAAAGCAATGCACCCTTATGCAAGTTGAACTCAGATTTTTAGAAAATCTGAGGTAATACCACCCCAATAGGCAGTTAGGAGCAGGTTCTGTCAAGAGAGGAATCTTGAACTTTCTCTAGAGAAGATGTATTTTGCTGACAAAAGAATGGGCTTTGACTTCAAAGAGACCTGGGTTGGAATCTCAACTTTGTGAAATGCTAACTGTGGTTCTTGGCCAGGGACTTCTTCTCTCTGAACCCACCTTATTAACCAGTAAAATATGACTGCTGTAGCATTCCTGAAAGGTGTTGTGGGAATTAAAGGAGTTCATACTTAGGTGGTGCCTAGGACCAAGTGGGGTGTGGGAATGTAATTCCCATGGAAAATCCTGAAAGAACCATAAAGAGATTGAAAAAAAGGCTTTTCATGTATTGCTCTGGGAATTGCTGGCCCTAATGGGCCTGGTCCTCATGCTCCTTGAGTGATGTGATTTTTGCTGATGTAATGGTCTGGGTGGATGTCCTACAGGTCTGATGACAGGACACCCACACCCTATCACCTTCTCTGCCAAGAGGCACTGTGCTTGTAGGCGCCTCCACTCCCTTGCTGGCCCCTGCATGTGAAAGTCCTGCAAAACTCAGCATGTCTGCCTCTCTGAAAGGGAGTCCTGCCCAGAGCTAGCATCCAGCAGTCTCTGCAAACCCTAACCCAGTTCTGAGTTCTCATTCAATTGATTTTTTTTTTATCAACCAAATTTTGAGTTTGCATTAACTTTCTTTAATTCTGATCTACATGCATGGGAGAGTAGTAAAAACATCGATCAGGAAAAGGGACCCTTTTCTTTTCTCTCCCTACTTCTAAGGCATTCTGGGCGGGGTGGGGGGTTGGGCGATGAGACAAGATGTTGGAACAGAATTATGTGGTATCAGTATTTCTTCATTAACTCACCCTAAAGGCAGGCCCCTATGAGGCATTTTTTAGAATCTTGTTTCTTAAGATTGTGAGCTATATTCAATATATTTGACTGTACTCCTGCCCTGTTACTCCCTTTTTTTTCAACAGATGAAGTAAAAGTCAGGTTGGAATTGTTTTATGGATGAGTGAATTGATTTGTTATACTGGAAATAAGTATAACAAATTATACGTATTGTCGAGAACATCATGCGACAATTAGAATGGGAAGGAATGGGAGTGAAGATAGATGGTCGGCAACTACACCACCTCCGCTTTGCTGATGACATCGTTCTAATAACACCAAACATTAGCCAAGCGGCACAAATGCTGGTTGACTTCGACTGAGAATGCGGAAAGATAGGTCTACAGCTGAATCTAAAGAAAACAATGTTCATGAAGAATGAACTAGTTCCTGAGGCCCCATTCACTCTCAGTGGAACAGACATTCAATAGAACAGACATCTCTGAATGCAGCAGTTATGTATACCTAGGTTGAGAAATCAACATGATGAACGACCTAAAACCTGAGCTGCACAGGAGGAAGAGAGAGTGGCATGAAATGCCTTCAAAGGCATTGAAGAAATAGCTAAAAAGGACAAAGAACCTCTGGCTCTGGGCACATCTCTTTGACTCCAGCGTTCTCCCTGCATTAACATACGCCTCAGAGACCTGGGCCCTACGAAAGCAGGGATGAGAATGCTATTCTGGTCTCCCAGAGAGGAATTGAAAGAGCTATGCTTGGAATATCACGCCTCACTCAAGTGAGAGAAGGAATCCGGAGTTCTGACCTCATTCGCTATTCCGGAATCAGGGATGCTGTCTCGTTTGCCAAGGTATCGAAAATCAAATGGGCTGGACATATAATGCAATTTGGAGACAACCGCTGGACTAGAGCCATTACTGACTGGATCCCACGGGATGTCAAAAGATCACTGGCCGCCCACCTAGAAGATGGTCAGACTTCCTTGTAAAGACCCTGAAGGAACGGTTTGAGGCTCTTCATATTCCTGAATCAACCAGATGCCATTGGGCTACATTGGCACATGATAGGGTTCAATGGAAATGTTACTGGCGCCCGCTCGAGCAAATCGATGAATAACGGGATTCAAGTGATCAAGTGATACTGGAAATATGACAAGGCTATAGTCAGGTAGAAAGGTGGAGTGACATGGTAGAAAGGACATATTCTAACAACCTGAGTTTGTGTTGGGCTACCATTGACCCAGTGACCTTGCCTGGAGAGGTCCTGTGATTATTAGCTAGCACTTATTTTGCATATCCTATGTTCCTGGTACTGAACAGATGCTTCTGATATTATCTTGAATAATCCACCCTCTAATCATAAAGCATGTTTCATGATTTCCATTTTTGATATTAGAAAAAATAAAGCTCAAATAAGTGCCCACTAGAACTGTGAAACAAATAATTTTGCTGCAGCCACTGCTCTTGTCCCTGCCATCATGTTCTTTATTCCACTGCTCTTACTCAATCCACTCTCTGCTAATGATTACTCTCCTGTGTATACATGTGGCATATAAAGACAGTAGACCATCCTACTTCACAGAACCACTTTGAGAAGGGGTGCTATGGAATGTTGTATATATTATAAATATGAGGGAATGACATAATGTCATTTAATTTTGTATAAAAGATGAGAATTTTCAGGAAGAGCATAGAAAAATCTAAAAAGGATAAAATGGAAGTTAAAGGAAAATCTTCACTTGTTACTGTATGCATGCTAACCATATCTCATTGCTCTGTAATTGGCATTTTATTTATACTTCTTAACATTTCAGTGAAGTACACACTAGTGTCATTATTGCCCCAGTTTACAGATGAAGAAACTGAGGCCAAAGAAGTTAAACTTATCACTTGAGATAACGTGTCTGATAAATGGCAGAACTGGAATTTAATCCCAGCAATTTGACCTGTAAACTGTAGAATTACCTTTAATCCTTCAATGTCCTGCCTTCCGAGAAATGGGGTTAAGAGGATGAGGCTAGAGAACCCCTGAGAGGGTCTCCTGTTTTTCATATGTTAGGTGTATGTCTATCATGTAGGTGGTAACAATTAAGGAAGTTCTAATAACTCAGAGGACTTGGCAATAAATAAAATAGGATGGTTGAGAAGAATAGCATTAGACAGAAACTTGTTAGAGAGTTAATAATTTACCCCATAGCACAATTAAAGCTTATGTGTAGGGGAATGCAAGCCTCCAACTTAAGTTTTAGGAATACACTCTGACTGCTATGTTGACCACATAACAGGGTTGCAGCAGGAGGGTGTAAGGACTTTGAATAAAGACTAAGGAATTCATAGACTCAACTGTCAGCACTGGCACAGGCGACTCAGCCTAAGTCTTAATTCTCATTATGGAAAAAACATAAATAATGCTAACACTTACATACTAGAGCTTCCATGATGATAACACAAGAATCATTTTCTCATAAATGTGACAGCTTCATGAAAGTCATCTATTCATCCTGTGAGTTATACCAACAAAACAGTTAACGATGGTGATGATTTTTATTGGAGATTGGGCCAGTGGGAATGGATAAAGGTGACAGATTGAAGAGAAGTAGATTTGAAAGGATCTATTAGTTGCACATGGAGAGGAAGAGAAAATTTGAGGTGTGAGAGGGAGAGTCGAGTGATTCGAACATGAGTCAAAAGATTCCAACATGAGGTTTCAGAGAAATGTAGATACTGGAACAATCGTAGAGCGAGGGAGGGGAGTAAATAGAAGAATAGAGTCAAAGAAAGGACAAGAAAGAAAAAGGAGGAGAGGATTTTGCAGGGAAAGATTCTACATTCACCATCTCTTATATTAAATTGATGTTGTTACTGCCTTTTTTGATGAGTATTTATCCTAACTCTGGTGCTAATCTGGATTTAGAGTAGAAATTAGCTAGCATTTCTTCGCCTCCTGCACAAATGCTTTTTATTAGCAATAATTTCTTGGTAACTCATTACGACTAGGAGTGTACAAATTAGTGTGCATCAAACAGTGAAATATGTCTATTTTAGAGTGATGGCTGAATTCTACAATTTTTGTTGAGGACTATATTTCTCACCAAGTGGTGGTTGAGAACTACTCCTCACTCACTGCTTGGGAATCACTCCCAGCAGTGCTCAAGGCACTTTGTGGCTCCAGGGATAATACCTGAGCCTCCTGCATGCAAAGCATGTGGTTCAATCTTAAGCTGTCCCTAAGCCCTATGTCTAACTTACAGGAAATCAAATCTGTAGAATTTTAGATGACAGGCCAATTTTCATATTATTATAATACTTTTCCAGCAGGTCCTTCATAAAATGGATTACAATGATAAAATGTGGGCACCTTTCACTTAAATTAAATAAGAAGCAGAAACTTCTCATGTCAGAATGATTTTTTGGTAGATGATATGGGCCTTCTGGGCTTAGAAAGTTTAGTTTGTAGATTGATTGCCTCTATTCAATTGGAAAAATAAAGGTAAATGTATAAAATATAGTTGTAGACTCACACAAATAATGTCTTTATTGAGACACAAAATTTCAACTTTACAAGTGCAATCATCACCATGTTCTAATTTGGGAAAATTTTCATCACCCTGAAAAGAAACCCCATATTGATTAGCAGTCACTTCATATTCTTCCTTTTTCCCAAGTCTAGCAACCATAAATTGACTTTCTGTCTCAGTGGTTTTGCTGCCTTTGGACTTTTCATTTAACCTCGAATCAACACTATGTGGGCTATTTTGTCTGGGTTTATGCACTTAGCATGTTTCTTACATCTACCCACACTGTAGCATGTATCAGTACTCTGTTCCTCCATGTAGCTGAATAATATTTGAAAGTAATAACATATTCTATTTATTAGTTTAGGGACATTTAAATTTATTAAATTTTCAAAGGAGAAAGCATTGCAGATAATACTGCTATGACTACTAAAAGTACAAATGTACAACTTTTTGCATGGACATATTTACATTTTATTTAGGTGTACGTTGAGGAATGAAATTGCTGAATCACATCATAAGTCTATGTTTAACATTTTGAAGAACCATCAAATTGTTTTCAAAAGAAGCTGCTGCATTTTACAATCTCATCAATGTTTGAGGGACTATAATTTTCTCCACCTTACCAACACTTGTTATGTGTCTTTTTGATTTTAACTATTCCAGTGGGTATGAAGTGGTATCTCACTATACTTTTGATTTGTATTTTTCTACTGACAAGTGATGTTAAAAATCTTTCTACATGCTTCTAACTCTTTGGTATATTTGGGTATTTTTAGAGAAATATATGTTGGATTCATTCATCTTCTTACTTGGTTATTTGTTTCCTAAATGTTCAGTTGTATCACTGTATCACTGTCTTCCCGTTCATTATCGATTGGCTTGAGCGGGCACCAGTAACATCTCCATATGTCCTGTCTCATGCTAGTAGAGCCCAAGGGCATCTGCTTGCTCCAGGAACATAAAGAGCCTCAAACCATTCCATCAGGTCATGGGAATGAGGTCTATAATTGTTACTGGTATTTGGCATATCAAATATGACACGGGTAGCTTGCCAGGCTCTGTCGTGAATTATCTTTTTTAACCCTTCACAAAGCTTCTAACTGTGGCAAGGATTCATCCCTCCTCTTTCCTTAGACATTACATATTAACATCCTTGTATGAGTTTTAAAAAAATTCACATATATATACATATATGTATATATATGTGAATTTTTTTTATATCTGTAAAAATTTTTCTGTATTTTTTATGTATATATTTTTCTGTATATATACATAATTATGTATATGTACATATATATCTATATATACATATAAAAATTCACATATATACATATATGTATATATACATATAATATATCTATATATACATATAGAAATTCACATATATACATATATGTATATATACATATATATGTATATATACATATATGTATATATGTGAATTTCTATATGTATATATAGATCTATCTCATATATATGCATAAACTATGGGTACCAGGTCCTTATCGAAGATCAATTAGAAAATATATTCTTATCTAGTGTAGCTTGTCTACACTATCTTGATGGTCCCTCTGAAAAACAAGTTTTCAGTTTTGATGAAGTTTAACTTAAGTATGCTTTTCATTTATTGCTTTTGATGTCACATCTAAAAATCTGTTGCCAGTCAGAGGACATAAATGTATTCTTGTGATTTTTTCTAAGTTTTTTTATAGTTTTAATTATCATATTTAGTCATATAACCCATTTTGTGTTAACTTTTGTCTGTGATGTGACGTAGAGTTCCAAGATACATTTGTATGTTGATATCACATTGTATATCAGCATCATTTATTAAAAAAGAACAGTTTTTCTCCATTTAATGATTCTAACATCCTTTCAAAAGTCAGCAGATTCTGAATTCTATTTTATTGATTCCTTTGTCTATTCTTTTTTTAGATTATATCACCCTGAGTTAGACAAGTACAAAGCCGTTCATGGTTGTACTTCAGTCATACAATGCTGCAACTCTCATCCCTCCACCAGTGCCCTTTTCCCACCACCAATGTCCCATTTCCCTCTCACACCTCACCCCTCCTGATTCTATAGCAAGCACTTTTCTTCTCTCTCTCTCTCTCTCTGTCTCACTCACTCCCCTCTCTCTCTCTCTTTTGCACATTGCAGTTTGCAATAATGTATTGAGTTATCATGCATATTCCTTTACCTACTTTCAATACTCAGTACTGTCTTGACTTCATAGTAGGTTTAAAATTAAGATGTGTGAATCCCTCAAATATTCCTTTCTTTTTAAGATTGGCTTTGCTATTCTGGATATTTTTTTCTTTTCCAGGTGAATTTTAAGGTCATTTTGTGAATTTCATAAAATTAGTACAATTGAGATTATGTGGAGTATTGGGTTTAAATATGTAGATAAACTCCGGGTAGCACTGGCATAGTATTAATCTGTATAGTTCATGAACTTGATATGTCTTTTCAAATATTTAGGTTTTTAAAAATTAATTTTAATGGTCTTATTTAATACTTTATTGTTTTCAGTTTTATTTGTTATGCCAAAAACTAGTAAGAATCATGGACCTCAATTCCATGACCTGAAGAATGGTTTGAGGCTCTTCCTGTTCCTGGAGCAAGCAGATGCCCTTGGGCTACACTTGCTTGTGACAGGACATATGGAGATTTTACTGTTGCCCACTAAAGCAAATTGATAAACAACAGGAAGACAGTGATACAGTGATACAGTGATAAAAGACTTTCACTTCGCAAACTTTATTCTATATTAAAATTAAGTATTTTAATATTTCAATCAACTTTAGGTGCCATTGTTTTCTTATTTACTTTTCTGATTTTGTATTGCTAATAAACAGGAATAGAATAGTTTTATATATTGACTTGTATGCTGCAAGCTTGCTGTATATGTATATTGTTCTAGTGGTTTTTTGAGGGGGAACTTCCAAGTGGTGCTTAGGGTGCCCAACTGTAGTACTCTCAGCCAACTAGTGTTTGAACCCAGGATGAAACACTGCTTTAGCTTTACATGAAAGGAACCATCACACCCATCTTAGTGGTACTTGATGGTCTCCCAGGGACACCCTTGGCAGAGCTTGGAAGGTCATATCAGGGATCCAACACTTTGTATGTAACCATACATATGATATCTCCTAGCACCTTTTTGTAGATTTTTGTGTTGGATAGTCTTTATTATTTCTGCATACAAGATAATCATCTACAAATAGAGGCAGTTTTACATACTTTTTTCAAATAAGGCCTTTTATTCCTTTTTTCTCACCCTTGCCCTTGATTGAATTTCAAGTGAAATAGAAGAATTGAGAACTAGATTCCTTCTCTTTTTCTAATCCTAGATGTAAAAAACCTTCAGTCTCACTTTTATATGTATTAGTGGTTAGTTTTTTGTGATGATTTCTATTATGAGGCTGAGAAAGTTCTCTTCAGATTCTAGTTTTGTTTTATCATGAAATTATTAAATTAAGTTAAATACTTTATTTCTATGGAGATGATCACATATATTTTTCTTTTATTCCATAAAAGTGGTGAACTACATTGAATAGTAAGCCAGTTTCATATTACTAGGTGAATTCTGCTTGGTAAATGTAAACAATGATTTCGAGATACTGTTAGATTTTGTTTGGTAGCTCTTTTTTGTGTGTGTCTGTATTTTGGAGGTGGAGGTGTTAGGTCACACTTGGCAGTGCTTAGGGTTTATTTCTGGTTCTGTGCTCAGGGATCACGCCTGATGGTTCTGGAAAGATGATATGTGGTATAAGAGATCTCTCTGGGCTGACTATACAGAAGAAGGCAAGTGCCTTAACCTCTTTGCTATCTCTCTAGCTCTGCATCTATGTAAAGAATATTGATGCATAGTTTCATTTTCCTACTGCCATATTCTGTCTGGTTTTAGTATAAGGGTGATAATGGCCTCATAGTATTGGTTGGCTTGCATTGAACTAGTTGGAATATATCCCCTTTTCTTTTATTCTTTTTGGAATTGTTGGAAAACGATTAGGGTTAATTCTTTGAACCTTTGGTAGAATTCACCAATAAGAAGAACTAGAACTGAGGCTTTCTTTGTGTGATTTTCTTTAATTACATATTCCTCTATTTGTATGAGCTTATTCAGCTTTTCTACTATTCAATCATTTTTCTGTTTTTCTAGGAAATTTTTCCATTTTGTCTGGATTATCTAACTCATTGGCAGACAGTCTCATACCACATGCACTTTTCTTTCAAGTTATTATACCAAAAAAAAAAAGAACTCTGCAGCCTTTAAAAATAAGGACATCTGTAACACATGGCTATGTCTCTGTTGCTCTGGCATACAGGCCTTGTGATAATAAGAGATAATAATAATAATTACAGAGTACTTACCAGCGCTGGATATTCTGCCAAG
Source organism: Cryptotis parvus (assembly GCA_021461705.1). Classification (NCBI taxonomy): domain Eukaryota; kingdom Metazoa; phylum Chordata; class Mammalia; order Eulipotyphla; family Soricidae; genus Cryptotis; species Cryptotis parvus. The sequence goes on from JAJIBD010025666.1 coordinate 184,496, forward strand.
TACCTTTCATAGACTACAACAACACTCTGAGGTAGGCTCTATCGCTTTCTGGAAAGAAGGTCACAATGACTATGCAATTGATATTTGGTTAGGACTTGAGTTGCAGTCATTGGGGCACTGTCCCATATTTTACTTATCTTGGAAGAGGAGGGTTTCTGAGGCCTCTTTTATAAACTCTTTAATGGCAGGGATTTCTGGGGCTAGGATGATGGGTGCAGATAAGGAAGGACTCTTTTCTGGAAACTTCTGGAGATTGCTGGAGGTTCTGCGGAGGAAGAGAACAGAACAGAGAGATATTTTCAGTTTCCAAATGTGATTATCTAGGACTTCTTTAGACACAGGGAGTGTACTAGGCGTTTGGGCTGGAGTATGTCCCAGAGCTGTGCAGCTTGTCCTGAGGAATCAGCTATGGGGAAGGTACTGATGGCTGTTTTTCCAGCTTGTAAAAATGAGAGAACCTCCACGCCATCTTTGGGAATACGTCATTGGGGTTAAAACCTTTTTAGCGCAAAACTCTGTGTCATAAGTGTGTTTTTTAAAGCATCATTTGCACTTAGCTTAATCCCCACCCACAAGTACAGAACAATCCCCCCAAAATGCCAACAAGTAACTGTGCTGCTCTGTTCTAAATTATCTGAATGCTTAGGGGCAAGAAAGTCCACAAAGTTCTAACCTTGCTTCTGACTGGGGGGGCGACCTCAGTCCTTTTTAGTTTCCATATCTGCATCTCAGGTCTCTCTTCTGCAAAGTGAGAAAAATAAAGACATCCATCTCCTAAATCATTCTAAGAATCAAAGAAAATGAAAGTATGGAAAAGGGCTTTGTAAACTGTTACATCTACAATGTAGATGTAACATGGGCTTCCCCCAGCCCTGCAATGTGGAAAAAAGCCACTGAATGAAAAATAATCTTTCGCAGGAGTGTCCACTTATGTCAGCCTGATGAGGTCATACGGTGTGTGGCTTTGAAGTGGAGAAAGTGTGACTGTCAAGTTTAAAAAAGGAAGCAGAGAAACTGTAATTCTTTGCCTCTGCATGCAGCAGGCATAGCTGCAAAGATTATGATTTCACAGAACCTATAGCACCTCTGCTCAGGCAGAAACAGTCAAAATAAGGACAGCCTAAAATCCAGTCTTCCCAAGTTAAAGAAATGAAATAAAAATAGACATGACACTCATACAATTCCTTCATTTATTATGAAAAGAAAAAAAATCAATATGCAGAGAAGTTCTAAAGTCTCTTTTGTGGTGTCGCCAGTAATTTCCAGCTAGTTATTACCTGGTCACTTTTATTCCAAACTCTCTGATGAAAAGATGAAAGTATTGCTATTTGAGGCCCTATGAAAACTGAGAATGATAATGGTCACAAGAGAGTGTCTTAGCTACCATGGGCTCTTAGGGATTTCCCCTTGATTATTGGGGGGAAAGTTTCTGATTAGTCTTGTTTTTTTTTTTGTTGTTGTTTTGGATTTTTTTTTGCTTTTAGGGGGTCACAACCAGCAGTGCTCAGGAGTTACTCCTAGCTCTGCACTCAGGAATTACTCCTGGCCATGCTCAGGGACCATATGGGATGCCGGGGATTGAACCTGGGTCTGCTGTATGCAAGGCAAACACCCTACCCACTGTACTATTTCTCCGGCTCCCCATCAGTCTTGTAAGAAATTATTTTGGTGAAAATGCCACCAGTGTCAGGCTGGCATGGCAGAGGTATGTTTGGTTTCTGTCCCCTCTTTCCAACTGGGGACTTAGGGAGGTTGTTGATGTCAAATTTTCTCAACGATAAGCCTGTGATAATAAAATAGCTCTTCATTACACCTAGCTTTATATCTCCTCCCCCACTCCCCCCCACCCCTGCTCCTGCCAGGGAGTGTGGAGTCACCCCTATAGTCATCAGGGTTAGTTCTGGCTCTGTGTTCAAGTCTGACCCCTGGTGGTGCTCAGGGGGCCATATGTGGTACCAAGGCCTCAAATAGACTTGTCTGCAAAGGAATAAAATAGCTCTTCAAAAAAGCTATGAGGACTAAATAAGCAATAATATCTATTACTTGCCTTCCCCATCTATTTTTCTGGGTTAACTTTCAAATTGGAAGATGCATCTCTCTTAAGCGGGAGACATTTCCACCTCATTCCAAATAGACCTCTCAAGTGTTGCTTCCGGGAGGCTCCAGTTCTAAGAGTTTACCTTTGTAGGGGTGGTTTGATGGCATCTGTCTGCTCGTGGACTTTGATGAAGAAATGTGAATCTACCTAAACCTATAGGTCAAGGCCTGGGCTACCCTCTGGAAGATTTTGGGGGCAGAAGAAGGTCTCAGAGGACTAGAAGCATAATCAAGTATTCCTCACATAGACTAGTATGTCAGTCAGGGTACATGTAGGAATCATCTGAGGAGCAGAGTGAGGGACACTGCTTCAAACTAGTGTGCAAGCTAGCCACAGCTTGGCCACAAAAAGTAAGAGTCACTAGGTAAGAATCCACTAGAAAGAGCTGAGCTGTGGCCCAGGTTGGACCTGCACCATATATAGGAATACACAGGCAATGCATCCCAAATCCTACAGAAAGGCAGAATGTGCCTGAGCTCTGTCTCTCCACATCCTGCTGAAGGACTGGAAGAAGTCATGAGGGAACTCTTGGCTCTAAGGGCAAGGGGAGAGGATGATCACCCAGCACAACTGTCCTCTCAGTCATCGCATTGCTCAGGCTTACTCCAATCGCCAGGAACACATACAATCTGGATTCTAGTTTTCACATTTTCTTGACCATGAAGAAAAGAAAAGGTGTAACAGCTCAGGGTCGGCTTGGAGAATTCTTTCTTGGGCACAGTGCTGGCAGGATCTATTTTAGATCTAATCCCTGTTCACAAGATTCCACCTAGGCGCTATGAAAATGTGTCACTGTTCCTGGGGATGTTGGTATCTTTATCTGCCTTCTGTGGCTGGATGAGGAACTGCATTTGGAGGGTGACATAGGTGTGCAGAAGCCACCTCAGATCACCAGCAGCCTAGTTGTGGATCAGAATGTCCCACTCTGACACAGGCAGCTATGTGCCAGCTTCTGTGCCAATGCATGTGGTCTCTAGGTTTAGTGATAGAGAAAAGCCATCATTGGTCTCTTCCCAATCTGTATCTAAGGAGACGTTGGGATCATGAAAGAACAACTCAAGAAAGCAGCAGAAGGGTCTGGAGATGCTTTTGCTCTCCAATAATGGGGCGAAGGGGGAGCGAGCGACAAGCTGTTTTGAGTTGCCTGCAGATATTTGAAACTCAGCCATGTTTAAAAAAAACAATGATTCAAAACATTGATTCTTCTTCAGCATGTTCCTTAAGGATTGCAAAAAAAGTGCAGTGACTGCAAATCACAGGGAGAAGGCGTTTTCATTCCCTGTGAATGAAGAGGAAGTTTTCAACAATGAGAGCAAGTGAAGATGGGCAAGTGGCTTAGAAGTGTGCTTCTAGAGAGGTGGTTTATTTAAGGATCAGAATTCAAGATGCGGCTGAGAGCAATTCAAGACACACACCCTGGGAAAGAGTGTGGGGTTGCTGGGATCACCAGGCTCTGAGGAGAAGTCACTTGTGACTGAGCAGGAGACCTTACCAGAATTATGCCCCCCAAATGCTGTGGCTGATAAGCTATGGAAGCGAGGGCTGGGCTCGCAAGCTGGGCTCATTTCTGGGGAGAAGTTTGCCTTGGGCAGCTTCCAAAGGCCAGGGTCGAGATTTATTCTTGCACACTGCTGAGCAGCTAAAGACAGCACCTGGTACCTCTCAAGAGCTAGTTCAGTATCACTGCAGGGCTGCCAGCCACCCCTGGACAATGAGTGCATTGGGATTTTGTTGAATTGACTCAAGGAACAGGTGTGGGGTTGAACAGTATGACCACGGCCTTTATGTTCAGTGGGACTGACGGTAAAGTGATTGTTCCTGGGACTGGAGACATGGAGCATGAGGTCATAGTTATCTAAGGCCTGATCAGATCAGCTCACCCAATTGGGTAATCATTTAGGAGGGTCGGTCATGCATCAAGTGGGAGATACAAGATATTAGGAAAAGTAGTTCTTTGTCATCCTGGAACTCCATCTAACTTCTCAAATAGTTGTGTAGTTATAAGCTGTGTCTGCCTCTCATGAAGACCTGTAGAAAAAAGTGAACATTTATTGGGAGAGGACCAGGTACTATGTTAGCTTCATTCAGCTTCATGTTAAACATAAGAGGTGGCAGTGGCTATCACTATTTTTCAGACAAGGGTACTGAAGTGCAGGAAACAAGAAGCTTATGGTAGAGAGGAGGAGGAGGAGGCAAAAAACTAGATTCTTACGTTATTTCAAACTTTGAGCACCCTTTTATCTTTTGGAGTGACTTCCATTTTTCCTCTAGTCTCCAGCATGAAATACCAACGGTACCATACATCCAGCATGGAAAATACTCTAACAAATCCACATGCAGACTTACCAGACTTATTCTACATGGAAGGGCAACATTAAAGAAAATGCTTGTTGGAGAAATTAGCCTAGGCAATTAAAAGTTTTCTGAGTAGTCCTAAATTTGTAGCTTAATTTTAAATATATGGAAACAAAGTATCAGGTCCTTATTTTTTTTTTGGCCACATAAACCTAACAAGTTCATACATGAATAAAAATGAGGGCGTCTGCCAATAAATGATACTAAAATGCTGTGCTATTCTTGCTTGTTATTTTTGTCACTATAAAATAAACCATATTTACATGGTTATGTAACCATATGCTTTTCAGAAGTTTTAGATTCAGATTTCATAATAATAATAAGAGCTGGCAGTTACATAGCACTTACTATGTGCCAGGGACTGTTCCCAATTGTTTACATATGTTAACTCCTTTAATCCTCATACACTCTATGTCCTTAGAGGTAAGTGCCACTATTATGAGATATGAGGAAACCAAGGCACAGAGAGGTCAAATGACTTTTCCAAGGTTATATGGGCCCTTAATGAAAGAAGTAAGATTTGAACCATGATACTCCAAGACTACACAGCTGGGATTTATTGAGTATTCACTACATGCCTCATCTAGTAGTTACTACAATCTTGTATGAAAAAAGAAATTTTCCATTTCACGTAGAAGGAAATTTCAGAGCGACTTAAGATTTGCCCATGTTGGAATAGCTACAATGGGTTAGGCAGGCTCACAGATTCTTCAGTGTCTTTGGAATCATCACCTACCTTTCAGATATATATCTTTTATCTGGCATTACATTTTAAATATTTATTTTATACATGGTGGATATTCATGACAGGAAGAATAAAGAAGATATAAAATATATTATCCAATTGCACAGCTGCAACCATGTTAATCTGTTAATGTTTTGGCATGCATTCTTCAAGATTTCCTATGTATATAAATATTAACTTGAGACAAATCATGATTTGCCAGTCTCCAAAGTTTCTGAATGAATTTTGAATGAATAAACTGAACCTTTGCATTTAAAATAATGATTCAGGGTATTGGGGTAATTCTCAAAGAATAGAGCACATGCCCAGCATGCACCCAGTTCTAAATGCAATCATTTTGTTTTTCATTGTTTTGGGTTTGGGGCCACTCTTGGCAGTGCTCAGTGGTTATTCCTATCTCTGCACTCAGAAATCACTGCTGCTAGGCTGTGTAGATTGAAGGGATGCCAGGGATTGAATCCTGATCAGTGGTGTGCAAAGCACGTATCTTACCTGCTGTGCAGGTCCTCTGAATTCAGTCTTTAGAGCATGAGTCCCTAACCACAGAAAGATACAGGCATGGTAGCCCCTGAACACACTGAATGTGACACGCCAAAAAAAAATTACTTGTTTGTAAAAGTATAACCTAAGCCTAATAAGTCTAGCCTATTGAGAGGAAAAAATATATTTGATGAGCCATAGAGATAGTACAGGGGTTGAGGAACATGCCCTACAGACCTCTGATCCTTGTTTTATGCCCTGCACCACATATGGCTTCCCTGAGCACTGTCAGGCAAGCTGAGAAGGGCCCCTGAGAACTTCTGCATGTTGCCCAAAACTTCCCTTTCCTGCCCAAATTATATTTTATGTGCTTTTTGCAGTCTTAATGGAAAATGTTCTTTTAACTTCCAAAGTCAAATTATGGTGTTTAAGAGTTAAAGTGAAAAATTTCAGTTAGGTTGCCCTAATTTCAGTTATATGAGATTGAAAGTCCTACTGTTTGCTTAACGTCAAACTAATATCCCTTTTGATAGAAAAGCATATTTTATCATGATAACTAGAGCTAATATACATTACATATTCACTATATTCCAGAATTATTTCACATTCCATATATAGTCTACATGGAAATCAACAATTTTATATTTAAATGACATATGTCTTCCAAACAAGGCTTTGAAGTAGAAATCCCCAATTAGGGATAAAATTGAATAGAGAAGTAAGGTTACCTATCCGAGGTGATACAGTTATGGTTTGCCACTAGACAGTGTAACCTCAACTTGTGTTGAAAGTAATGGCTGAGAGCATTAGTGCCAGGTCTCTGTTTAAACTTGCATAGTGTCAGCCTTTATAAGCTCTTTAGTCTTTCCTGTTTCCTCAGCTAACTCCCACTCCCAGAACAACATGCATTTTTGGTGACTCTAAATACTTATTCCTGCAGGAAATAGGCTGTACTCTTACGTTTGTAAGATGAACCTTTGCTGTTTATTCAGTCTTTGTCTTAGTCTGGGGATATCTCTTACTCCCACACCATCTATCAGATAATTCATTCTGGCCCCATGTATTCCTAGGAAAAGTGAAGAGAAGAAAAGTTTACTGCTCCAGTGTCTCGGTAGCCTGGTTTCTACAGTGCTTCTCTGTACTCCTAGACTCTGCCCTGATTCTCAGTGTCCCAGCCCCTGTCTCTCTCCCCATCTGCCACTCTCTAGCCACTAGGGCTTCTTCCAGCCCCTTGGCCTTGATCAGCTCTTGGCCTTTGCAACAGCATTCCATCTAGAAGACCATCTATCCTCTTTAAGTGATATGGACATTCTTTAGGCACAACTCCTATTCCCTTGCTTAGAATACTGTTTCAACTTTCCCTTAAGAAAGACCCCCTAGAGGCCAGAGAGACAGTACAGTGGGAAGGGAACTTGCCTTGCTTGTAGCACAGCTTGGTTTGATTTCTTGGCATTGCACATGGTTCCTTGAGCCCTGCCAGAACTGATACCTGAGTACAGAGCCAGGAGTAAATCCTGAGACTCATCAGGTGTTGCCTCCAAACTAATCAAGCAAGCAAGGAACGAAATGAAGAAGAGGAAGGAAGGAAGGAAGGAAGGAAGGGAGGGAGGGAGGGAGGGAGGGAGGGAGGAAGGAAGGAAGGAAGGAAGGAAGGAAGGAAGGAAGGAAAGAAGGAAGGAAGGAAGACCTCTGCTTGACTATCTCACCATCCTATTACCCCTTCTGTCACATTCAGAGGACTTTCAGAAACATAGTGTCATATCTGTTAGTCCTTACTTGATTTTCCACTTGTGGTTTTGCTTATTCTTCCTTAGTAACAATAGAAAATCTCACCTGTCTTCACTGAGTCCCTCCTCTTCTGAACCACTCTCAAGTCCCTGTTTAATGTTCTCCAGAGATATTTGCTTAAAAACCAACAAGTCTGAGAGGAGGCATAAGGGAAGGAGCGTAGAAAGTGGCTCTCTGGGTTCCTGCAACCCCTACCTCTGCCCTGAAGGATGTGCTTTTGGTGGTGCCCAAAGAGCAACCAAGCCCAACACAGGAATGTGGGGACAACGGATGAATGAGGGGAGATGCCATTGGCAGCAGTGTGGAAGCGCCCAGCGGCAACGTATTTGGCTTGATATTCTTGGGAGTGTCTCATTGTCACCTTCAGGTCCATGACCCTAGCCCGTGGAGCAGAGCCTCCCCTGCTGTTTGAAGATGCTGGCGGGTGTGTTGGGGTGTGACTTTAAGTGGCTGGCGTGTGCTGTGGAATTTGGCTCCTCATTTTGTAAGGAACTAGCAAAAGCTGAGTTTTGTTGCTTGAGCTTGCCTGCTTCCTCTCACTTGAGCTCACTGAATCCCCAGTGTCAGGAGACACAGAGCTCTGGGCCAGCCCTGACACTGAACACGTTTTGCTTTCTGAGAAATCCTCTGGAGAGTTAAGAAGTTGGGAAATGTGGAGAGAAGCTTGTTCTCCTAGGCAGCTTCTTGCCGAGGAGATCTCATTGAGTTTCTTTGGCGAGGGGAAATGGTTGAGCAACAACTGGAAGTGCTCAGGGCTTAGTCCTGATGCTGCTCTGGGAACACTTCAGGTGGGACTCAGGGGACCACATGTGATGCCAGGGATTAAACTGGGGCCAGTAGCATATGAGGAAAATGCCTTAATTCCTGTACTATCTCCCTATGATCAAGCTCCTATTATTTTGGAAGGGATGCCTCATCCGAATCTGTTCCCAGGGGACCATGTGGTGCCGAGGATGGAACCTAAGTCTCCTGCATGCAACTATATGCTCACGCCTTTGAGCTATTGGCTCACCCTCTTTTGAGATTTATTTGTAGGAGAGGCGTGGAAGCTATGGCTGGCAGTGCAAGTACTGACCTGTATTGGGAAGTTTGAGAATAAATAATGAGCTTGGGCTTCTAGATGTATGCTGGTGGGACCTGACCTTAGTTTCTGCGCCTGTTGACTGGTAACTTTTGGTTTCCAATGCAAGATGGGAACCTTAGTCTCACCATGTGGGATGTGCCCTGTGGGGCTGTGTTTTGTAGGCAATGAAGTTAAGGCTTGCCCGGAAAAAAAAATAACATGTTTTCCTTGCCTGGTGCTCAAGCTGTTTGCTTGGTGACTGGCTGATTGGCGGTTTGGGGAAGAAAGGAGACATTGGTAAACTTGGGTGTCCGGAGGATTTGGGGGTATGTGTGTGTGTGTGTGTGTGTGTGTCTGTCTGTGTGTCTGTCTGTCTGTCTGTGTGTGTCTGTGTGAGTGTGTATGCCTGTGTCTGTGTATGCCTGTGTCTGTGTTTGTGAAAGGGGTTGTCTCTCTTTGTAATAAGTAGAGGGCAGAGGAAGAAATAAAGATGATATTCCTACTTCGGCTAGGCTGAAGGCCCTTTGAGCATCACACAGACATTAGCTTTTTACTGTTCAATTCCGGCACTTCAAGGACACCTCTGGTGGTGCTGTCACTAGAGTGGATAATAAAACTGAAGGTTAAAGCTGGAGCAACAGTACAGCAGGTAGGTATTTGGCTGCATGAGGCCGGCCGAGGTTTGATCCTCAGCCTCCCATAAGCACTCCGGGCAATGCTAGGAGTAATTATTGAGTGCAGAGCCAGGAGTACTCCTGAGCATTGCTGGGTATGACCCGTGCACAAAAAAAAAAATTTTTTTTTTAAATACCCCAACGATTTTAGGAATCTCTGAGAACCTTCTTGTCCTGATTCATATTCCAACTGCTTTACCGGACTGGACTAGGTTCCCTGCTGAGTCACTGAAGGGAGACTATAAATCAGAACTCATTCTAATCAAGATTTTCTCTGCAACATGATGGAAACTGCTTTTTCTAGGAAGCAGTGCTGCATGGAAGAACTGTTTTCATTAACTAAAATTATGATTACTGTTGAGTATTAAGAAGAAACTCAGACTGAGAAACTCACAGTCTTTTTCTGCATGGGAGGTGACCTGCTCCCAAGGACAGAGGTCTCGGCTGTGCATCTGACATTCCTCAGTGCCTGGGTTAGGAAATGTTGCTATTATTGAGATGTCATCACCCCACTTTCCCAAGTGGTTGAAGTGGACAGAGCTTTCATTGTGCTGTGATGACCTCCCCGCATAGCTGACCAACCCTTCATGCTTTAATCAAAGTATTTTTAATAGCACAGGGGCAATTTGGGTAAGGAAAAGGAGAAAGGAAAAGGCAAAGGAAGAGGATGCATTCACATGATAAAGATAAAGAAAATGATCTAGAGAAAAGTCAATTTGCTTTGTTAAAGGAAAATTTGATTTCTTTTTGGGGCTAGACCGAAGAGTACATGTAAAAACACAATCTTAAATAGTGATCTGTTTTATAACGACTCTAGGTGAACCTAAAAGCACCTTCTGAAAATGAAACACTGCATTTGTTTTTGGCTTATCCTGAACCGATTCCAAACTCTGTTACTTTTCTCTCTTTTCTACTGTGTCTGGAGTCTGAACTGTAAAGTTAGGTACAAATAGTGGGAGAGGGGGACAGATGAATTTACTTTACAAAAGTATTTACCTGAATGTTGGTGGGCAAGAACAATGCTCTGGGAAGGTAAATGCATTCATATAAAGGTCTATCTCTGGTTCCTCCAAGATCAGGGTGAGGGATCTTTGGCCGCCAGCAATAGCTAACTCCATTCCTAGTCAAGTGACCCAAATAGGGAGGATGGCTGGTAAGTTTCAGGACTAGGATTTGTATATAATAGACTCTAAATTATTTCTCAATGTACATTTCAATGAGAAGACAACCTTTGTGCTCAAGAACACATGACTGATTAAAGAAACCATGGTACATCTACACAATGGAATACTATGCAGCTGTTAGAAAAAAAGAAGTCATAAAATTCACTTATAAATGGATATACATGGAGAGTATCATACTGAGTGAAATTAATCATAAGGAGAGGGACATATATAGAATGACTACATTTATTTGTTAGATAGAAAAACATAGTATGAGACTAACTTCCTGAAACAGTAGAAGCAAGGGCCAGGAGAATTGGTCTATGGTTGGAAGCCTGGTAAAGTGCTAGGGGAAAGGGCAGAAGGAATAGAGAAGGGACCGCTCTAACAATGATGGTTGGGAGGGATTGCTTTGGATGGGGGATGAGTGCTGAAAGTAAAAGACCAAACATGATGGCCTCAGTGTCTGTACTGTAAACCACAATGCCCCAAAGAAGAGAGAGACAGTAAGAGAGAGAGAGAGAGAGAGGCAGGGGTGGAGAGTAGGGTGGTGGTGAAGGTGGAGTGGCAGGAGGGGTACTGGGAACATGGTGGTAGGAAATGTGCCCTGGTGGAGGGACGGGTGCTGGAAGATTGTATGACTGAAACCTGATCATGAACACTTTGTAACTGTATATAATCATTCAATGAGAGAGAAAGTGTGTGTGAGAGAGAGAAAGAATCATTCTATATACAGTCTAATTAGAAGTCTTCACTTGAGAGCACTTTAGAGCACTTTAGTATTAGTAGATAGGTAAAGGTGTTATACTAGAAAGAATCTTAGAAGGTTAGATTCTCTTTCAAGATTCTTCAGAATATTTCTTTTCCCTAATCTGCTGTTGAGAGTGGACATAACTCTGCAACAAGCAGCTGCATCTTGTATTTGTCACAGGAGACTGGCCAATAAATAAATATGATTTTATAGTCCATAGCAGTTTATAAAGTGATTTATAAGTATTCACTTGTTTGCTCCTCCCAGCCCCCAGTAAAGCAGATAATGATGCTTTTGTCTACAGACTCTTCTCATAGTGAGAAAAATAATGTTCAGAAAAGTGAGACAACTTGTTCAAGATTTCACTGCCAGTGAGCAAAGAAAGCTGAGATTTAATGATTGATTCGCTATATGAACTCTCCTTCTCTGGTCACAAGGTTAGGTTTACCACCACTAATACTATTTTGCTAATTTACATATTAGCGTTAGAGGCATAATGAAGCACAACTTTAAAACTAAATTAAAATTAAAAATTTACTTCTGTGCCCACAAGGGGAGTTCCTTTTCTTTCTGTTCTAATTTACAATAAACTTTTCTACTTTCCAATAAATAAATAAATAAATAAATAAAAACTTGACTTCTAATACAATGAAAAGAGTGTTCCAAAGTTTTGTGTGTGTGTGTGTCTGTGTGTGTCTGTGTGCATGCAGGATGCATGTATTGCCTTGAATTGATATCTTTTCTTTTTGAGGAGGCCACACACAGTGGGGCTCAGAAATCACTGTTGATGGGGTTTGGGAAAACCATATGGGATGCTGGGGATCAAACCTGAGTCAGCTATACGCAAGGCAAATCCCTACCCACTGTACTGTCTATTTGACCCCTTGAGTTGACATCTTTTTATGAGAAATTTTAACTATGAAAGAAAGTCAGAGAGTATCAGTTGTTGTTAATAAAGCAACCTTGCTTCTAGGGTCTCTGACCTCTCATTAACACTTATCTAAAACTACTTTTTGGCCTTTAAACTCAGCCTTCTCCCACAGACTGCCCTTGACTCTGGTCAACATACAGAGGAAAGGGGTCTTTTGCACAGACTTAATGTTTCTAGCATGGGGCCTAAAACATGGTGAATGCTTAGAGACCCCCATGAGGAAAGAGGGAATAAAAGACCCCAGTGTCTCCCATCTCTGATCCTATACTGAAGCACGCTGAGATTGAATCCCTTTTGAACATATTCTCTAAGTCAGGTAATCAATCACTGTCTTCCAGTCCACTCTCCCCAAAGCAGCCAGCAAACAATGCACTATGTAGAGTCCTTGAATTCTCTCTCCCTAAGTAGCTGCTAGTTAGTTGCTCATGTGGCTCTGGGGGCTGGCCTGGTCCCTACCCTTTTGCCCAGCGTTGTTTGTCAATGGAGTGTCTGGAAGACCTCCCTTTAGTACCCCCACCCCCAGTTTCCTGTCCTTATTCCCTTTATGCCTTTATGACTTCCCCTCTTGGAAGAGTCCTGGTTTGGGCTGTTTCCCAGGACCTGACCTACACCCTCAGCGCAAAGACCACATTCAGGCTGAGAGGGGAGCTTTGGTTTGGGAGAGTAGGGGCATTAAAAGAGGAATCCTTACCCTCTCGGTGTCAATTTGCCATGTTTACTGAAAAATGGTGCTGTTGTCTGAGGGCTGAGCCCTGGGGACAGAAGGAACTGGCCCCTGCATTTGTTTGTGACTGGCCCAAACCTTGAATGAATTGGAGTCTGGTTCAGTGCAACCTTTTGTGGGTGGTAGTTCAAGGAAAGGGCCTTTTCTTTCCATGTCCTTTTTCCAGAGTGTCTTGAGTGGATTTGTGGCTTTAGTGAGTGGCTCTTTTGTTTAATAGGAAGTCAAGAGGGACATTAAGGACTTTGCTAGTCTATGGAAACAATTTAGTGATCCCCAAAATAAATCATTTTTTCTGCACTTTAAGAGTTTTGATGGATCTTAACTGTGACAAACTTGTGCTGAGAGGTAGAGCCGAACTTTTTTTATTTTGCCAAAGGAACTCAGAATCCTCCTTTGGATTATGGAAGGGACTAAATATAAGTTTTGAGAATTTACGTAGTTTAAGGGGAAGAAATAACCTCCATAATATGTGAAGATACCCATAAGATACATATTTCCACTACTTGATAAAACACATAGCAGCCCAAAGAGAAAAAAGTGTGTGTGTGTGTGTGTGTGTGTGTTGTTCTTTGTGTATGTGTTTGGATACTATTAAATGTTCTGACTGAGAAATTGGTTAGGAGGTCAATACTCTCCTTATATTCTCTAAGCAAATGACTGACATTAAAACAGCAACAATAAAATTGGAATTGAGAAGTTCATGGGGTTCTCTGCTCAAATTGTATTATTGTCTTTTTGGGTTTTATTTTTTTTTTGCTTTGTTTTGATTTTGAGGGGCCACATCTGGTGATGCTCAAAGCTTACTCATGGCTCTCAAGTCAGGGATCATCCCTGGTAGGCCTGGGGACCAAATGTGGTGCCAGAATTGAACCTGTGGTAGCCATGCACAAGGCAAGCACCCAGCCCATTGCACAATCCCTTTGGCCCTACAACCCAAATTTTAAAAATTAAAGAAATACATCTCTATTTTTTTTTGGTGAAGCAATAATATAAAACAAGGCAATTATCTGGAGTGAAAAGGCATTTGAGCAAGAAGTTTACTTGGGGTCAATGCTTCCTTTAGCTACTGTTGAGTCAACACAACTTAAAGCAGTATGATAAGTTAATTGGAGAGGGGGACTGAGGAAAACCAAAAAATCCAGGGTGTCAAATTCACCTGAAAAACTCTGGTGTATGCAGTTTACCCACTAGTCATCTTAACAGACTGAAGTTAAGAGTATGCTTGTACTTAGATTTTGGCAACAGTCCCCAGTCCTCTTTCACATGGAGAGGGAATGTTAATTTCACATACTTTTTTGAATATTCATAACGTTTATGTTGGCATTGAATCCAGTCTCATCTTAAGAATAACTGCCCATTTTTATATAACAATTTGAGAAGAATAAAGTAGTAGCATGCATTTAAGAACCATATTTTCATTTCGTCTACTGCATGATTTGTTTTCATTCTCTCAGTTACTATTGTCTTACTCTTATCTGCTTTTGGCTTTGAAACTAGCGGCCAGCCGGGTTCAGATTATTCTCCTTTGCAAGAATTGTGCTATGGACCCTCCCCTCTGATGGAACAACCAGCTGCTAAGTCCATGCTTCTCATAATAGCCTGCATCATTGCCTGCCACCTATTAAAAGTCAGTGGAGGGGCCAGAGCGATAGTCCTGCAGGTAGGGCATTTACCTTGTACACGGCCGACTCAGGTTCAATTCCCCAGCACCCCATATGGTTCCCCAAGCACTACCAGGAGTAATTCTTGAGTGCAGAGCCAGGAATAACTCCTGAGCATTGCTGGGTGTGACCCAAAAAATCAAATGAATGAATGAATGAATGAATGAATGAATGAATGAACAAATGCCAATGGACTTCCCCCAGTTACAATAGGCACAGAAAACTGACTTCAATTTATTTCCAAATTTCCCTACTGGGCTATACAAGGAAAAGTTGCCTTCTCTAAGAAAACGGATGAAAGTGCCTCTTGCTAATAATTAGAACAAAAACATTATTAAGAGATTTTCAATATCAAGATGTTACTCTATATAGAGATTTTTCACTGATGCAGGCTTTAAATTACCTGCACTGTCAAACGTTCCTGTGCTCAGTGTGTGAAGAAGCCAAAGTTAATCTGAGAGTTATTTTACCTTATAGTTAATGGATGTTGTGGCACCGGTGGAACACAATAGCTGACTACTTTAGATCATACTTGGAAAGCCAGATCCTAACAATCATTCTCAATTGTGACTTAATAGTAATAGTAATCTCAGTACTCTGGAGGAAAATGAAATAGTAGCTTCACTGGATTTTCCGAAAGCCAAGAGCTCTGGCCTGATTACCACAGCTTTTCAATCAGTTTAGCACTTCGCTAGGTTGGATTCATTCATATTCAAGAAGATATATACATGAGATGACTCAAACATGCTAGTACTGGTGACCCCAGGATGTCTCTATAGTCTAAGAATACAAAGGAAACCATTCAATCTCTTGAAAATTACTTGAATGTCTGAAAAAAAAGACCAGAATGTTGTAAATTTTCAGAAAGCTTTAACATATTCATTTTGCATAAAAAATTCCTAACACTAAATATACCAGACATGTCTTAGAAATTAGTCAGAGACAGAGAAATCCCATTTGGAAATGTGTGCTAATTCAGAGGAGGCAAATTTATTATCATTGAGAACAAGAACTATACTGGGGGTGGAGTTTTCCTGAATTAGCTAAAGGGGAGCTGCTCTTGACCAGTTGAGAGAAAAACCCGGTTCTGCATTTATTCTTTTGCTGTTCTATTTTCCTCTTGAAACTTTATGGGGGCAATTATTTTAATGCATGATGGAAGAATTTCTGGAAAGGTAAAGATGAAAATGTCAACTAACTCTTGCTCTCCTCATGTTCCAAATTTGTTCTTGTTTTTCCTCTCCTTTCCCTTTGATTTGTTTTACTGGGAGCTGGTAGAAAGGAAGAATGTCCTGCCTTTCAGCTTGTTTCTGAGGCTGTGTTAACCCTGTTAGAAACATGCCAAGTTGTTTGGCTATGTTCAATATTAAATTAAAACCTGATAATATTTATGCTAAGTCAACCAGATGCCATTGGGCTACATTGGCACGTGATAGGGTCCAATGGAAATGTTACTGGAGCCCGCTCGAGCAAATTGATGAATAACTGGGATTCAAGTGATCAAGTGAAGTGATCAAGTTTTGCACTTGAAATATGAAATAATTGTTTCTTTTGGGGGGTGGTGAGAAGGGTTTGGAATATGCCCTGTGGTGACAGTGCTATGGGCTATTCCTGGTTCTGAGCTTGGGGGGTTGCTCCTGGCAGTGCTTGGTATTGGGCATCAAACCGGGTTTACCCATATACAAGGAAAGTACCTTACTCCCTTTATTATATGTCTGTCTGTTCCTGGAAATAAACTCTTCTTAGGGTTGAAGAGTTACCCACAAAGAATATATAGTGTTTTGAATCAGGAGGTCTTGTCAAAGGTAGAATCTACCACAAGTGTGTGGGAGTTAGAGGTTAGGTAAGACAGAGAAGGGAACAGTGTGCTAATAATCATCAAAAATGAAAATACCAGCCTAGAACTGAGCATTGAATTTGGGCAAAAAGATATACCGGATAACCTCAAAATGAATGTATTGAGATCCACAATGTGTAAGAGAAGGAAGAGAGAGAGAGAGAGAGAGAGAGAGAGAGAGAGAGAGAGAGAGAGAGAGAGGGAGATAAAGAACCTGCCACGGAGTGCCATAGAGGCAGGCTAGAGGAGGGGGAGGGAATCCGGAACATTGGTGGTGGGAAATGGGCACTGGTGGAGGGATGGGTGCTGGAACACTGTATGACCGAAACCCAAACATGAACATCTTTGTAACTGTATATCTCATGGTCGTATAATAAAATATAAAAAAAGAATATATAGTGTTTGATGGGAGCTAGATGAAGAAACAAGAACTAAATACTAAATGCACACACAAACACAGTCACAGAGGGACACACACACACACACACACACACACATTGCAATGTCTTCTTTAATGCTGCATCTCTGATGTCCACACGGTGCTTCAGTTGTGAACTATTGAACTTAACAGACTGATGGACTGAAAAGCAAGCCTTTATGAAACACAAGGAGAAGTTAGCCAGGAACTCGGCAACAGGCCTCCTAGCTGAAGAAACATATGGAAAACTTAGGGGGAAAATGAGGAATCTAACATATGAAACCCCAATCCCTCTGGAATGCTTTCTCATACATAGTATAAACGCCACATAAATAAAACCACAAAGTACACGAGAGGCTGCGGAGCCTCCAGCACTCTCCAGTGAAGGCCTCCTTGAAAAAGCCATGAGTTGCCAAAGACAAAGTTGATTGACGATCTTCGCTCCTGGGAATAGTGGGCCTGAGTTGGAAAGGGGCTATGAACGCAAGCACAAGGCTGCGAGCCTGATTCTGGGTGTGAAAGCCGAAGTGGTCTCTTATGCAGATTGTAGGATTCTGGACTGTAGGAACCCACTATTAAGGCCAGTGATTTGGGGTTTGGCTGGAGGCGTGATAGTGAATTGCACCTACTCATGTAGGGGTGAACACATCCAAGAAAGATTCTGATTGGAAACTGCCCAGTAATGCTCCCTGTTGCTCTTACTACTTTCCCTTTTGGAGGCCTGGCCCCACGATCTTGTTCCCTGTGCAAATCTCTAGTTTAAAAAACATTGCAGCCTTCAAGGCGTTTCAAGCTGGAGGGCTGAAATGTCACTTTTAAAGCAGGGTTAAAAAGGTCACACAGCTGCAAATAATAATAGCCCAATGAAATTCAGATTCTTGCTGCAGCCCAGTTCAAGAATAACACTCAAACAGGAAACAAGCCTACTAGATCTTTTTACCAGTGAAGCTAGTAAGAACACAAGTGACAAAAAAAATGTGAGTGTGCACAAGCATGGGGGTGGGGGAGACAGACAGACAAACAAAACAAAGACACACACACAGAGAAGTATACACACACAGGTTTAGAGTTTCAAAAGAGAGAAGACCCAGAAAAAAAAGAAGAGATAAAAACCAGAAAGAGATGCACTCACAAAATCTTTGATTTTATTAGGCTGAGTTTTAAGGGTATTTATTTTTCTATTTCTGTTTAGGCTTGTAAAACTAAAAGGTACAATTTGAGAATAAAAGCATTTTTAAAAAAATTTGATGTTAGCTTCCATTAATTATCTTTTCAAATGAGATATCTAAGAATGACTCTGTTTTATATTGTTTTACTCAAACGATCCTGTTTTACAGATGAACAAATAAGATAGTGATAATTGCATTATCCTTCCCAAAGAAATGAACATTTCCCCCAAATTGTATAATTCAGCTAGCCATGTGTTAGGAAAACTATCCTGCATTCCTGATTTTTAAAATAAGAAGACGACTTTGTACAATAAAACAACTTAGAGTGTGCTGTGGGCAATTTGCTTTAGATTCTGGTTTGGTATGGATCCTTGCCTCAGAATGACATATTTGAAAAATTTTCACTTTCTTTTCTCTTTTTTTCAGAAACATAAATTACAAATTGACTATACTCTTGACTAATTGAATTATTATAATAACCTGTGTTCTCGGCAACAGAGAGGTCTGGTCTGGACTGTGCAGAATGACTAACTCAAGATGCTTCTGTTTGTCAGCTACCCTGGGCACTTGAGTAAGGATCAGATTCCTCTTCTCCAACCCTTTCTAGAAGTCTTGAGAGCTCAACAAAGACACAGGTCTCTTTCACAGAACACCGGCCAGTACACTCACTCTCCCAGGAGAGCAGAAATGCCAGAGTTATTGTCAACGTTACTGAAAAATTCAGGCTCTCCTTTTAGATCTATGGTGCATTCACACCCAGATTAGCAGTGTCAGAGTGATGGAGATGTTCCAATATTGTTACAAATGCACATTGCTATTTAGGGTTTTCATTTGCTTTCTTTCTCCTCACTCTCAGTCTTCATAAGAATCATATCAGATGTCAGTTAAAAGGATAAGTGTCTTACTATTCTACAACCCATACCACTGTATGAATCTAGTTGCTGCCTTGGGGGAGCATTGGGCCATTTCACTAAGATTAGAGTTTGATGTGAACTAAGGATCAGAAAAGTTTCTTATGACTTTTATGAAGAATGAGACTTGGCTGATAATAGCAAACCAGACGATGGAGGGTTTTTTTCCCCTGTCAAAAACTGACTATTTACAGTACTTTCTATTGCCTATTCCAATCTTTAGTAACATTTGTTTTTTGCAATGTTTGCCCTTCATGAAATGGTCTTTCCAAATATATCTATAACTGCCTGGCAAAGCACATGAATGAGAGGATTGCATCAACTATTGTGGAAGACTTCCCATTTTAGACTAGGAGGAATTTGTGGGGTCAACTGCTGAACAATAAGAGATTCTTGCTCATTGGGAGACCAGAGGAATCCAGTGGCAGTAGAGGCTTTGCATTATAAATCAAGTCTGTCATCTCCTTGTCAACTACAAAAACTTCTACTCGCTTTATGCACTAAGGTTTGTCATTAGGGTTTTGTTGTTTTCCAAAAAATATGAAGGAAATTTAGACTCATGAGACATTTTCCCAAGCACACATTGAATCTGTGCTTTGGAAAAAAAAGAAAATATAGTGCTATTTAGAATCTCATAAATGATGAGACAGCGCTCTACACAATTGTGACTGTGTCTAATGAAAGTTAAAAGATTTCAAGTAGAATATTTCTCCAAGGGTGCTGCGTGAGGATGGCCAGCAGTTCACCTTTTATTAATAGATTGGGCTTCAGTGTCTCAGTAGACTAAATTTACAATTAATTGATATATTTAATGAAAACTAGTTCACTTTATTGTTCCCTTCAAAAGCAAATTTGAGTCTCCCCCTGCCCATCCCCAAAACCCACTGCCCACTCAATTGGAATTTTTTTCTGGTCATAACTGGGAACAGGTTGAATATCTGGCCTGCACAACCTCTTGCCTCACTGAAAACTTGGTTCTGGGCCAAAAAAACTTAAGACCTTCTGCCTTAGGAGTAGAGAAAAAGACAGGCTATTTGGGGGGTGGTTTATTGTGATGATTCAAGCTTCATTATCCATTCCACAAATATTTATTGAATACCTACTATGTCCGCTCTAAGCCATAGGCCCTGGGGTTGGCAAGCACCAGAAAAACCTAGTTCATTAAGGCAAGACATCCCAGCTAGTAAAACAACCGAATGGGAAATGAGAGGACGAGGTCTGACTTCTGAGGACCAAATGCAGAACAACCTGGCTAAAATCATGTCTGAGTAATTTGCTTCCCTTGATGGATGATAAAAGATTATACACGAGACTTTGGTAGGAGTCTGTTTGAGAGAATAATTATTACAACATGTGGTAGAAAAGAACCATAATCATAGACCATAAAAATAGACCGTGGCTCTTGACTAATACATCAGACTAGATCATACTAGTTGATAAAAGTAATGAAGCCTGTGTGCTAGAGTGGTTCCATTTAGCAAAACGATCACAAACACCTACACAGAAAGGAATGAGCAAGGGTGTGCTCTTTGCAGAGTCCTAAATGTGGGAACTGCAGAGCATCAAAATAAAGCAGTTGAGGTTCACACACTTACATACATACACCCACTCACCTCAGACCTTATTAATCATTTAACATTTATTTTATTTTACCAACTGCCATTTAACCTTATGACTCTATTCCAAACTTATGCTGACAAAATATTTGCTCCATGGTGTGCTTAGGATGTAAGAAATGAGTTCACATATGTTTAAAAAATAGAATAATGAAATGAAAGCAGCAGCAACTCTGATGACTGAACTCCAAACTGTGAGGACTGTATTGTTCAGATTACTCAAATTCCTCTAAACACACTGTCTACACCAAAAGTCTCCCTGCAACAGAACAAGTCTCTTTGACTAATCTTGTTCTGTCTCCAAGCACCAATCCTGTACTCTATTGCATTTTCTGATGCTCATATATGTATATATGCACACTATAATCAGTTATTATATTATTATGAAAATGTTTCTCACTAAACAGTGTTGGTATCAAGCAGTATTATTAAGTCATTGGTATTGTGAATCTAAATTTTTTAGAAAAACTAGCATGTGGTGGGGGATACTGTTTGGAATATAATGGTGATTATGGCAGTAAATGTTTTCTTTTATTTGGCAGAATTTGTCAGTTTCTCTTTCCGTTTTTGATTACGATGATACTCATTGCACAGTAGCATTTCAGTTTTGATTACTTTTATTTTGGGGGTATTATTCAGATTGATAACACTAATGACTACTTTCAGATGTAGGCTAGCAGTGTATTGGTGTTCATTTTCATTATCAGGTTGCCTTTTCCCATTCAATATGTTTATTGATACAGCAATGCTTTGTAATATTTTATAGGTTTAAGCATTATAAATAAACATCATTAAACTAGAGAGGTATCTCTAAGAACTGTAACACAGAAGACTGGGTTCAGTTCCTGGTACTGCTTGGTTCCCTAACACTACCAGGAGTGATCGCTGAACACAGAGCCAGGATTTTCCAATGACCATCACTGGGTGTAATCTTAAAACCAAAAAGAAATAAGAATAAATAAATCAACATCTGTATAGGGTACATCATGATCACCAAAATGTAACTTCTATCCTTCACCTATTTAAATTCCGTCATCAATTTAAATATAATTTCTATCCTTCACCTCTTTAAACTCAATTTCCTTGTCCTTTTCCCCCTTCCCTTCTGTTCCCACTATTTTTGTTTGTTAGTTTGGGGATCATACCTGACAGTGCTCAGAGATCACTCTCAGAGGTGCTTAGTGTATGCAAAGCAATAGCCTCATCCCTATATTATCCCTCTGGTTCCTGATTACCACTATTTTTATTTCTTATAATCAAGTTTGTTTTTGCTTTGCTTTATTAGTTAACTTTGCTTCCTCATCTTCCTTTCTTATGTGTGAAATCATACACTGTGTTTCTTTCTCTGGCTTATTTCAGTTACCCAGACTGTCTGGGTTTGAGGGCTGGAGTGATAGTACAGCAGATAGGTCATTTGCCTTGCACATGCCAGATATGGGCTTCATCCCCAGCATCCTATATCGCCCCTGATCATCAACAGGGGTAATTTCTGAGTACAGAGCTAGGAATAACATCTGAGCATTTCCAAGGTGCTTTTTTACCCAAAAAGCCAAAACAAACAAAACGACAAAGACTCTCTAGGTTCCTCTTTATCTTTAAAAACCAGCTGTGTGCATTCCCTTGTGTGCATATTTTTATCTACTCATTTGTCCAAGAGCACTGAGGTTTTCCATTCCTTGGTTTCTGTAAATAACTGTGCAGCACAAATGGACATGCATGTAGTGCATTTGCATATTTTGTTAGTAAAATATGAAGATTTGCCTACTTATACTTCATTGGTAACTGAAGCTCTCAGGTGATGTTCTAGAAAGACTTGGGTATTGCAAATTGCATATTTAAGCAGGAAAGAGTTAAGATGAGTAAAGTCAGGTAATGGCTATCTATACAGCCTCCACCATAACTCACACAGAGAAAGAGAGAGAGAGAGAGAGAGAGAGAGAGAGTAAGCAACCACGATGCATACATAGAGCCTTATTCATAATTTAAAAGTGACTTATCAGTCCTTGAACTGATTAGTGTGTCGCAGGAATATGTTTACTGAAGACTAATTTTCATGCCCTTGTAAAGGAGGGGAAATAGAGATATGGAACAGTTCAGTGACCTGGTGATGAAAAGGCAGATCCTAGCCACAAAGATAGCAAAGTTCTAGGAAAGCTTGGGGGAAATTCACTAGAAAAGCAAAGTATTTTAATTAATGGGAAACCCAGTTATTCTGCATTTATTCTGTCTTGGGTTAAGACCATCTAAGCTAGAAGTCACCCTTTATTTGGGTGTTTAGAAGAAAGCTGTCATCATTTTCAAGGAGATGGAAAGGTTAAAAAATACTGGTCTACATCCTTGGTTTTAGCAGCTGGTCTGATCACCAGTGTTATAATGAGGAGATGGTGGTCTGTTGAAGGGAATGGTTCAAGATGGCTGCTTTAGGGCACATGGTGCAAAATCAATTGAATGAGAGGAGTTTCATTAATTTTTCATTAATTAATTTTTTTGGATAACACTCAGCTCAGAGCTCTGGAGGTCACTCCTAGTGATGCTTAGGGGACCATGCTGTACAGCGTCATTTCCCAGTGACCCAGTGATCAAACCCAAGGTGTCTGCATCCAAACCATGTGCTGGATCCAGCTCATTGAGACTTCCCTCTGAACCAAGAGAAGTTATTTTAATTTCTCATGACTTTCCTCAGAAAAGGACAAGTGGGAAATGTCTGTGACTATTTTATGTTACTACTATAGTCAGATAATAGAGAATATGTATTTAGAAAACTGTCTTACATATCAATTTGATGCTGTTACTTGCTGATAAGTGACTACTGGAAGTCATTCCAAATGGGGAGTGCAAAGGACATGACTTAGTGACAATTGTGTGATGAGGAAGAAGAGAGATATGAGGGAATTTCCCTCTATTTGTTTTATTTTTAATTGTCTGGCTGGCAGTACTGTTGAAGGCAAGTTTCTCCAGTGTGTTTTAGAAAAGTGAGCGAATGCAGCTATTTTCCAAAAATATAGGTGAAGTCCATTAGTGTTTGGGGGAGGATACAATGACCTTTAAGGTAAACTCTGTTCCTTTACAACATAATCACTGATCTTTGAGTGTAGGCGAAGCAGATCTGCCTCTCTGAGGGGTGAAGGAGACTTGGGAATTCACTGGAATCACTACTGTAGCATCTTACAAGAGAAAATTTCCTGTGCTCAGAGACAGTCACAGATTTTAATTCCCTTATAGTCCTTGTTTCATGACAGCACATGCAATTTATAGAAACTGATTTCTAAAGCTATAAAATAGTATGGTTTAGGAAATGATTTAAATTGTATCACCTATATTTGCATAGTACTTCTTATGGTACTTAAAATCTTTATGTTACTGTGTAAGATTGGTCACCATAAAGGCATCCCTACTCGACTTTGCAGAGATAATTTTATTAAGCTGTTTTTGTCTAATGAACTTACCTCAGAACCTGGACAATACACATGAAAAGACTGCTGTATAATTTAACATATGTCTGCGATCAGAAAATAAGAATTTTTCCTGCAGAGGAACATTATTCCAGATAACTTATCTAAACAAGCAGTCTGAACATAATATTAATTTTAAATCAGTTTGATAAGCCAAATTTACAAAAGGCCTAAGGTAATGTTGTTTGCATTTTCGTATTCCTAGTTACCCCTGCATACCTCAAGATGATTGTTACTGAGAAACTAAAGGACTGATGAAAGAAATGTAAAGCTGAGGCTGGCCACCAGAGTCATTTTCTTCACCTTGCTAGGTCACCCCCGAAAGCTTGATGTAGCCAGTTTGGGTAAATCCTTATTGTGATTTGGACTTAATCCTCACACCAATGATTACAAAAAAAAAAATTTTTTTTTTTTGCTGTCCTAAGTAGCCAATACCAAAGGATAAAGGTTCAAATCCTTTTGCCCTGGAGAATCAGACCTGGTACCCACTTACAGACCAAAGTTTTGCCTAAGGCAAGCTTTCTGCTGCAATGCCCCTATTCTAGGACCCCCTTTTTTTTTGCTTTGTCTTTTCTCTTTATTTTATTTTTTATTTTTATTTTATTTTTTATTTTTTTTTTTTTTATTTTGTTTTAAGTATTTTTCTAGGACCCCTTTCTTCTCTGCACAGTAAACATTATACACTCAAGAGCGCACAGTCTGCTGCAGGGAGCCTCATGAACTTTACCAGAAGGGGTCTGGTTCATTGGAATGTGTTTCTCTAATTTGGAAGTTGGCATATCTGAGGGGACGCTGAGTAATTGCTGCTCTCTTGCTTCTCAGGCACAAGCAGGAGATATTCATGGGTTTCTGTTTTCCTTCTCCCTTTCCTCCCCGACTCTTCAGATTTATGAGGAATCCAAGATGAATCTGGAGCAGGAGAGGCCGTTCGTCTGCAGTGCTCCGGGCTGCTCCCAGGTGAGTGTCAGGACCCTTATTCCGGCTCGGAGGGTTTCCCCCCACTAGCACTGAAGCTATTCTTCCTTGGCAGTGCTGCCTGCTGCCGGCTGCTTTCTGCATGAGGATCCTGTCAAAATGTTCCACCATTGCTGTGATCACCAACATTATCTTCATTATTATTATTATGATCATTATTACTCCTTTATAGTTTGAACTACTTCCTTACAGCCCCTGAAATCCATCCATGTTGGTCATTTCCACCCAGAATTTCCCCTTGGAAGTAAGCCAGATTCATCCTGCCCACCAGATGTTCAGGATTGTTCTTGCAGAGAGCGGGAAGGAGGATGCCTGTTCTGATCACAGCCCCTTGAACATGGGCCTTGGGTTGCTAGTGGCATCACTCACCAAGAGACTTGATTTATTTCTCTTTAGAAAAAAAAATCTTGTCTTTCCTTTTGAGTATAACAAGGCCCCAATCATTTTTCTAGAAGCCATGGATTTTTTTTTCCAATGTATTTCATCCTTTACCTTTTGGCCAGCAATGGGAGATGTTACCACTGGTGACCCTATGGCATGGACTCCTTGTGAGGAACAGAGATGCTGTGTGCCTAATGTCAGCCTGCACAGCCAAGTGCTCAGTTCTGACTGCCTGTAACAGCTCTTGCCATGCTTTTGCTGGAACCCGCTCCCTAAGAGAAACTGGAATCATCTGTCACCTAAAATCTGAGTCTTATTTCATTTATTTATATTTTTTGAACCACACCCAGCAGTGCTCAGGAAGTATTCCTGGCTCTGCCCTTAGGGACTATAGTGGAGGTGCTCAGAGGACCACATATGGAAGGCAAGTGTCATCTCTGCTATACTGTCATTCCAGCCTCTAAAATATCAGAGTTTTATACTTTACCTTTGTAAATTGATAGTGAGTTATTTGGCTACTTCTGTAGTCCAGACCTTCAGGGCATTGTCACAGTTTAGTCCTTGGAAAGTGAACACAGTAGTCATTCTCATACTGATACCTTTATTTTAGAGGATTAAGGAGAAGTTAGAGATCTGAGACAAATGCTTTCCCATATGTTATACCCTCCCTGAACTGTACATGGTTTGAAATGGAATCAGTCCCCGCTCATCTGCCTGTTGATGCAGGGTAGATTGTACTCTTCCTGCCCAGGAATCAATAAGAGCAGAAGTCCTGTGCGGACCCTTCTCATGATATCTCCCCAGAATATTGATGACTATGCTAGGAGACCTGCTGAACGAAGATGACTTGGAAACATAAGACTTTGTTACTGTGCTGCTGTGTCACCTGTCCCTGAGAAACCAGAGTCCTTGGCTCAGGTTCTGGTAGGTTCTCCCTTGGAAAACCACAGAAGTTTTGAAGCCAGTGGGAAAAATGCTGCTAGGCCAGGATTTTCCATTGACAAATACAGAAAACTGTTTTATCTAACAAAGGTAAAACTATTTCCTGCTTAGTTTTCTTAAAACAAGATCTCAATACACAAATGGAAAAAATGGGAATTTAATTTATTGGTAGAGTACTTGCCTTGTATGTATGAGGATCTGGGTTGAATTCCTGGCACTGCAAGAAGAGAACTAAAAATTCAATCACCAAAGGAAGTACAATAAATTTAAAAGTTTGAGTCTGTCGACACATTTGGAATATCTCCTATGTGCAGAAAACACAATTATCCCATCCTCATGGAGTTTCTAGTCCAGGCATAAAATACAGAAGCAGTTGGTGCATTGATTGATTCATTAGTAAATTATCAACTCCCAAAAAGAAATCTCAGGGGTCATTGATGTTTTACTTTGCTAGAGAAAGGAACTAGGGGTTCCTCAAAGGAAGAACCACTGAAGAAAATAGGATGCTCAGGAGACTATCCAAAGGCTCGAAAGGGTTCATGACTAGTTAGGATTTCAGCAATGCTCAGGGTTGTGAATGAGAAAGGAGTGCTATTGCAAAAGGGGTGGCTAGAAATATTTATTGCAATGTGGGTTTGGGATCGAGTATTGAATATTTGCAAGAAATTAACATGAAGATCTTTGTTAAAAAAAACAGTAGAAGGGCGGGATCCATAGCACAGCAGGTACAGGTGTGTTTGCCTTGAAGGCAGGAGGGAAACTGGGAACATTGGTGTTGGGAAGTGTATATTGGTGAAGGAACCAGTGTTGGAACATTGTATGACTGAAACTCAAGGAACATTGTATGTCTGCGACACACAACAGTATTATTTAGTACTAGATTTTAGGATCAGGTCCTTCCCAGGATCTTTCACGTTTATACACTGTATATAGTTCTAGGCAGGTTCTAGGTGATACCCATCATCCCAGTAAGCCTAGCAAGAAGCCAGAGCAACCCACACACCATGAGGTCAGTCATTCTTAACATCCAGACTCCACAGTTTCACAGAGCTCCACCCAAGAGAAAACCTGATCTTTCCCTTTAAGTTTCATCTCAAAATGCTCAAGATGAGAGCCTTCTATGAGAGTATACCACCTACATGGCAGAGCCTGGCAAGCTACCCATGTTATATTTAATATGCCAAAAACCAGTAACAATTATGGACCTCATTTCTATGACCTGAAGAAATGGTTTGAGGCTCTTCCTATCTCTGGAGCAAGCAGCTGCCCTTGGGCTACACTTGCTTATGGACGTATGGTGATTTTACTGGTGCCCACTCGAGCAAATCCATGAACAACCAGAAGACAAGTGATACAAGTGAAAGCAGAGAAAGGAAAATGGAACATAAGTCACTTAGCTATATGACAGAGTTTCCAAGACACAGCTCTATTGGCATTTGAATCAATCTGTTGGATAGGAAGGTGGATCTGTGCATTGCAGCATGCTTAGAAGCATTTCTGCTCCATACCTGTTAGATCTCAGTAACACTCCCTGTATGACAACTAAAAATGTCTCCAGGCATTGCCAAAATTCTTCTTGGGGGAAATTTTCTCTCTATTGTCAATGGTTTCTTAATGATTTTGCATTGGGGTTTAGTTCTGCTTCTTTTGGGGTCTTTTCCCTTTGGGGGAGTAACCTACTTCTTTCTAATGATGCTCTTCTACTCTTTCTGATATTGCTATCAGCCATCTTTGTTCATACTTGGAATCAGCAGGTGTATAAATAAATGAATTAAATACCCTCATATGATATGTGTGGTCACTCATGTCTACCCCTGCTTAAGCAGGAACATCTAGACTTCAGAGCAGAGGCTGTTGTATTTGGTGGGCAGGTGGTTGCCAGTAATCTCAGCATTAGCAGACTTGGAAGATGCCTGGTTACAAAGGCATGATGAATCCAGCATGGTGAGGAAGTGGAGATGGCTGGTGTAGAAGAGTCCTTCAAGACTGTTAGGGAGTGGTGGAAGCAGTGTAATATAATGGTAGCCTGGGAAGGAAGCAACTTCAGAGAGCTTATTTTTAAATTAAAGACAAACTTGAAGCATCACAATGGGAGAACTCGTTTCCAGAAGCTTGGGGTAAATAGGAAATATATGGAAGCAGTGTAATATAATGATAGCCTGGAAGGAAGCAACTTCAGAGAGCTTATTTTTAAATTAAAGACAAACTTGAAGCATCACAATGGGAGAACTCGTTTCCAGAGCTTGGGGTATAGAAGATCCTGTAGGGTGGTGGGGAGTGGGAGTGTTTATTTCTTTGAAACAGAGGCTGTTCTATTTGGAACAGCCTCTCACAGAATATATGACACTGAATGGCGGAGGTAAAAAAAATCAATACATCTTTCAACTGAAGAAGCATTAGAATAGAGAAAACACAGTAGTTTCCCAGTGAATCTAAGGTTCTTCTGGTCAGGTATAAGGAAAATAGAGCCTAGTTATTTGTGACTACTGCATTTAAATCCTATGGCTTGAAAGCTTGCATAATAAAGGATGAAGGGAATACATTTTGAATGGCCTTGAGCTTTTCAGTGGAGAGCAAGGGTATTTTCTTGTCAAAGCATATTGGACTAGGCAAAAAGTTTGGATTAACAAGAGATTAACAAGAGAATTCACAGAGATGGAGCAATAGCACAGTGTTGAATCCCCAACATCCACTATGGTTCCCTGAGGACTACCAGGACTAAACCAGGAGAAACCCGTGGGCATCAATGGGTATGGCCCAAAAAGAAAAAAAAAAGAAAGAGAATTCAGTATTTATAAGCTTTCTTGATTTTAAGATAAAATCTCACCTCTCACCTTTGGCATATTTTAATATCCAGATGAATCCTATTTTTGGATTTTTTAAAGTATTTCATTATACCACCATGAGATATACAAATAAAAAGATATACAATTAAAAAGTTCATGTTTGGGTTTCGGTCATACAGTGTTCCAGCACCCGTCCCTCCACCAGTGCCCATCTCCCACCACCAACATCCCCGGTTCCCTCCTCCCTTCCCCAGCCCACCTCCATGGCAGGTTCTTTATTTCTTTCCCTTTCTCTCTCTTTCTCTTTTCCTTCCCTTCCCTATCTTGCATGAGGTACCTGTGTTGGATTTTTTTTTGAGGTCCAGTGAGTCTTTTCAGCTCTGCATCTGTGGTAGTGCCTACCACCTTGCTCATTTACAATTTGCTGCTATTTTACAATCCAATTTCAAAAAGTTGTGGATGTCCTCTATTGTTTTTTTAGAAGGTAATTATGTTTAATAAGAAGTATTAGATGGGCTGAAGATATAGTATACAGCAGGTAGGGTGCTTACCTGCATACAGCCAACCTGGGTTAGATCCCAGCACCCCCTATGGTCCCCTGGACCTTCTCAGGAGTGATACCTAAGTGTAGAGACAGAAGTTAGCTCTGAGCACAGTTCCTACACCCCCAAAATAAAATTGATTTATATAAATAATAACTATTTAATAAATTTGGGTGGGGCTGAGAAAGAATACAGCAGGTAGTGTCTTGCCTTGCACATGGCCATACACATGCAATATGGTCCCAGAGGCTGCCAGAGTTATCCATGAGCACAGAGTCAGGGGTAAGCCCTGAGCATTGCAAGATGTGACCCTCCCAAACATATTTGGTTAACATTATATTTTACATTATTATTAAATTATAAAATTTTATTATAAATATTTTATATTATTATATTTTATATTATTACCTTTAGAGGGAAATTATTGACAATTATAAAATTAAGAATGTTGCAAAAGGATTTCAATAGATTGATGAGAAAATTTAACCAATTTCTATCATTCACACCTCATAATGTCATTTATTTGATTCAGTCACTGTATGTTATAAAAGACCCAAAAATAGATGGTCCAACAGCCAATATTTATGTGCCATCATAACAAGACTTCTGTGTATTCAGAACTCTGTCATAATTGCCATCCTTTGCAAATTTTGTCCTTTCCAACCTATATAATATACATGACAGTCAAATAAGCTGTATTTATTCAAGAATTATGTTTTAGAATATTCTATGAGGCTTAGCCAAGATAATTCTTTCATCGCATGAATGCAAGTCCATACTATCACTATCTGCAGAAAAGATTTCTACCAGGTTGTACAAGGACAATTGAAATTATGATACTCTAGAGGGAGTGAGAGGTTTTATAAAAGCTTCTAAGTCTCTGAAAGATTTTCTAAACTGTTAATGATTTGATAAAGTTCAGAAGCATTTACTGTCATTTGTTAGATTTGCACTTTACCATGCTAACGTGGATGCTTTGGGCAGTTCTGTCGGGATAGGCTAGGATACACAGCAGTAACAAATTACACTCAAGATTCAATGACTAGAAACATTAAAGATTTGTTCAGTTGACCAAGTAGGTATTTCTATAGCAGCTTGGCAGGATGTTCTTCATAATCCTTCAGAATTCTGAAATGCTCTTCATAATCTCAGAATAATTTAAGATTACCACAGAGCCACTATTTCCTATGTCGTTAATTGCCATATTAAACAGAAGATGGAGGGAGATCTCTAGAGGGTCATGTGCCAGGAATTAGATGCTCATATCTAGGTAACATGTCACTTCCATTGTAACTAACTCAGTGGGCAGAACCAGTCAATGGCCCCCCAATTTAAGAAGGTCACCTGGGGGCCGGGTGATAGCCCAGCAGGTAGGGCGTTTGCCTTGCACGTGGCCGACCCAGGTTCAATCACCAGCATCCCATATGATCCCCTGAGAACTGCCAAAAGTAACTCCTGAGCAAAGAGCCAGGAGTAACCCCTGAGTGTCGCCAGGTCTGACCCAAAAAAGAATAAATGGATGAATGAATGAATAAAAAATAAATTAATAAATGGATGAACAAATAAAAGGTCACCGACCCAATCTTATCATCTGACTAAAAGTCAAATAGCTAAATATATTTTGAAACTTTATTAAAAGCTGTAATATCATTCTTTGAAAGCTGAAAGTAAAGCATTGACTTACTATATGGTATAGAAGGCTCAAAATAATTGTTACTTTAAATCATATGTATAATTATAAATATCACATAATTAGTATGCAAGCCTTTCCTAAACAAAAACATATTATAAAATGTCATGGTGTATATTTATAGATATATATGTCATATAATTAAGCATGGCATGCATTTCTTTCCCAAGTCTGACATGAATCAAAAATTATTTTCCTACTTTATGCATTTTTTTCTATTTTTGGTTAATGTATAAATTATGCTATAATGTCTGGCATATTATTTGCCTTAGACTTCGTTTTACTCTAAGATGATTTAGGAAGCTACTGAGCTTCCAGGAAAGAATTTAAAATAATTTCTGCAAAATTCTAGTGCTACTTAGGTCCAAATTTACTTTCCTATTTTAGATATAATTTTCTCAAAGATATTAATTGAAATGAGATAACTTTACTTTTTTCAGGCTTTTCTCATTACACATTATCTGTGATCACAAGTAGTCATTCAAACCTCTTTTTAAAGAAATTGTATGTATCTGTGTATATATCATTTTAGTACTATCAATATTGTTTATGCTGTTTTGTTGTTTTATCTTCTGATGAAATACAAGTTTAAGGTCTCCCCTCAAATGTACATCTCTAGTTCCTAAGGATATATTGGGTCCATTGATGACACCATAACTGGTTATACTCAAGGACTGTTATGAAGTACAGGTCTTTCAAAGGAGTCCTCAAAGAAAAGTGGGGGTGGGGAGGGGCTCAGAGAATTATAGAGATAAGACCTCCTCCGTCTTATTAGTAGCCACTTCTATTTCCCTGAAACATTGTTAAACCCCTGGTAAACTGTTACAGAAATAATATGCATGAATTGGGGCATAATTCAAAGAACATTCCAGAGTATTTACTCACTTAAAATAATTAAACATTTTGCATATTCATGCTATCACAAATTTTAGATAGCATGAATTTGTTTGCCTGTCATATTTGTAGAAAAGATTTTTTCTTTATGATGGTAAATATGGATGACATAACTGAATGACTCCCTTCCACCCTCTCTTTCTTTCTGTTCATCTGACAGCGCTTCCCAACAGAAGACCATCTGATGATTCATAGGCACAAGCACGAAAATGACTTTGAAGTTCCCCTCAATAAAAACAGACAATATGATATCAGGTAAGGGTCCAATCAGGCAAAGAGATTGTGTTATTAGATCAGCCACATAGAGAAATTTATTTGACTTATAATGAGATTATTCCTACTGGGTAAATTCTGGGCC
The DNA here is from genome assembly GCA_021461705.1 of Cryptotis parvus. Lineage (NCBI taxonomy): Eukaryota > Metazoa > Chordata > Mammalia > Eulipotyphla > Soricidae > Cryptotis > Cryptotis parvus. The sequence goes on from JAJIBD010025666.1 coordinate 216,900, forward strand.
TTCAAAGTATGTATTTCTGAGGGAAAGCAGATTATAGGCACTTAAAATGACCATAGGTAGAAATGTAGCACAGTGTTAACTCCAGTGAATGAACAATTGCAATTGTTTTGTTTTTGGAAGTGAAATATTTATCACTGTACAACTTTTGCTCCACAAAAAATACCTTTAAAAAATCACATAGCTATAATCACTGAAGCAATACATTTTAATTAAGCATCTACAATAAACAGTGCACTGCTCTATCACAGAGTTCTGTAAATTGATAAGATTCTTGAGAACCTCTCATTATTAGCCTGAATTAAAGTATATCTGTTAATGACACAGGCAAAATGTGAACTACAAGGACAAATGCCAGCCATATTAGCAGAAGGAGCTTCATTATACACTAATATGGGCAGCAAAGACTTCCATAAAGAAAAAGGCCTGATTCAACCCCCATAACATGAATTCAAAACAATATATATGCACACCCACATACATCGGAGCACTTAGTACAATAGCCAGGGCATGGGAAATAAACCAAAGGTCCAACAATAGATGAATGATAAGAAATGTGGTATATAGACACAAGGGAATACCATGCAGCTAAAATTAAAGATGAAACAGGCTATTTACTGCAACATGGATGAAACTGTAGAGAAACTACAAGATAATCTGACTCCCGTAGAAAATAGAGTTAAAATAGGAACATAGACAGTAATGAACAATGACAAACTTTGGAGTATAAAACAAATTGCTAGACAGAGTGAGGGTGGGGGAGGAAGACCAGACTGGAGGAGACATAGGAACTTTGTATTGGGGTGCTTTGATGGCGGTGGGTGCTGGTGCTGTTCATTTGTGTATCAATCTCTTAAATTTTAACTCTATTTTCATTTCCTAAATTTTAGTTAAATTCAGAAAAGAAACAAAGACTGATTAATAAGTGGCAGATTAAATATGATAATGTAGATAGTGCTGAGCAGATGCTCAGCAAAAGTAGCAGAAATTAATGGTGATAATAATCTTCTGCCCCTTGCGGTGTTGTAGGTGTGGCTGAGGTGCCTGGCTGCATTGGCAGGTGGCAGACAGAAGACAGGCTTGTGTACACCCAGGGCTCTGCCCTGTGGGCCCAGGATGGTTGATGGTCTGACATAGAAAAAAACTGGGCCCTCTGGGATGAACCCAGAGCCATGGCAGAGCCTGGCAAGCTACCCGTGGTGTATTCGAAATACCAAAAACAGTAACAATAATGGACCTCATTCCCAATGAATGAGACGTTACTGGCACCTGCTCAAGCAAATCGATGAACAATGGGAATACAAGTGAATAGTAATCTGTTACTTGCTTCCCACCATTCCCCACATTTTGAGAGGTGGTTGTACAGGCAATCAGAAAGACCAGCAGTGAAGAAACTTGCACAGTGACTGGGCTCTGAGGCCCCCTGTTTGATGATCTTGACCAAGGACCATGAATCCTCAGTGGATCTTTCTAAGCTTCTGTTTCTTTTTTCTATAAAATGGGAATGATTCTGGGTGCTGAGTCATTTTCATAGGTTTATCTCAAAGATATCGTGGAAGAATTCAAGTGAAAGTGTTTTAAAATCCCAGCAGGTATAATAAAATATTTTAAATATTTTAAAGCAAATTTTATTTAAAATAAATAGATAGATGATAGATAGATGATAGATAGATAGATTGATAGATAGATAGATAGATAGATAGATAGATAGATAGATAGATAGATAGATAGATAGATAGATAGATAGATAGATAGATAGATAGATAGATAGATAGATAGATAGATAGATAGATAGATAGATAAAATCAAATCCCAGCAGGGTAATCAAAACATTTTCTGTTCCATTCTTAGGTTAGAAATAGTTCACCGGACCCACAGTCTCCCTGGCATCATTAAAGAAAATACAGCCATGGACATGTTTTAAATGATGCTAGATGAGAAACTGACTGTCCCGGCAGGCCTGCCTCATATAATTTACATGTCTCTTGCACTTACATTTTGCAAGTATTTTATTATCACTATTATTAGTAGCTCCTCTAAGAATTTTGACAGACAGGTTATTATTACAACCATATTTTACTTATAGAGGCAGTGGTGCACAAGGAGAGCTTTACCAGCTCATCAAAAAGGAAAAATCAAGGTTATTTATCCTGTGATTTTTAACACACAGACGTACTTTGGCTGCTGTAGTGTCAGGTGTCACCTGTTCTCCTTCCCACCAAAGACTCCCATCACAGAGCCTCCCACAACTCGCCCTTAGCTAGGCAATACTGTGGATGCACTAAGGTTTAGAAAACTCTTTCTGTCCCAAGGCAGTATCTCCCCTTCCCTTTACATTCCTCCACCTTGCTTCTGAGCTCTACTGTTATTGAAGCCTTCAGGAAAGTTTTGTCTTTCCTTAATTCTAGAAACATAAAGACAGAAAGGCTCCAAATTGTAAAATTATAAAAATATAGCAAAAGAGCTGAAGAATTAGTATAGGGGTAAGATGCTTGTCTTCCCTGTAGCTGACCCTGGTTCCATTTCTGGCACCCCATATGTCCCCGTGAGCATCACTAGAGGTGACCCCTGAGCACAGAGTCAAGAGTAAACCCTGAATACAACCAGTTATGGCCCCCAAACAAAATAATATATGAAAATAAAATTAAATAAAAATCGGAAGTGTTATAAAGGATGGTCTGTTTTTAAAAAAAATCATGTATTATGTCCCCTTTTCCCCCTAATAGGATACATAAAATTGGCAGCATGCAGTTGACTGTGAAGTGGGAGGTGAGGGTCAGGGAATGATAATTATGCAGAGATCTGCTACTTTTATGAAAAGTGTTCATGCGGTGTCTGCAGTCAGATCTCTAAGACAGCCCAAAGGGAGTCCCATCTTAAGGTTGGTAGAAAATGAACATTTGTAGACATATCCCTATATTGACTAGGAAAGGTTCTCAATTAAACTCTTGCAGCTTTTAACTTGTTCTTAATAGATACATGACCAGTAGAGACTGTTGTTGCCAACAGTTGGCAGTGCCCCATGGACAATAATGGAGAGAAAAGTCATTCTCATTGCATCATACTTGAAGTGAGAAAATGAAGAGATACATATTAACAAAGCAGCATAGATGATGCTAGCATATTTGGTTTGGCCTTATTGCATTTTATATTGACGCAGGTATGAGGCTATGTCATACTCCCAGTAAAATTAAGCAGTATTTTTTTAACTTTCAGCCTACAATTTTGGTAGCCTCATGGAATTTTCTGGATGAAACGTATTATAGAACTGTACAGTCTAGCTTTATGACTCTGTATTAAAGGGGACTGAGGTTTAGTATGTATAGCACATCAATATTGTCCACAGTGAATTGCTTTGGTATTTTACCCTAAAAATATTTCAATTTTTATCCCAAACCCCATTTTAGTTATAGCATACTATATTATTATTTCAAGTATGAATGAGTTTATTCAGGCATACAGGTCTATATCTTGATTTTATTAGATATAAATATCTCAAAGGTTTCCAAAATTATTAGATATTGTTCTTTATTTTTTTAAGTATTTTATTATACCACTGTGAGATATACAATTACAAAGATATACAATTAAAAGTTCATATTTGGGTTTTGGTCATACAGTGTTCCAGCACTCATCCCTCCACCAGTGCCCATCTCCCACCACCAACTACCTGGTTCCCCCCCTCCTCCCCCAGTCCTCCTCCATGGCAGGTTCTTTATTTCTTTCCCTTACTCTCTCTTTCTCTTTTCCTTCCCATCCAGACTATGGATTACAGAACATGCATTAAAGAGTTGTAATGTGTATCTTTTGCCTGTATTTAATGCTCAGTTCTAGGTTGGTATTAGTACCCTCGACAATTGTTAGCACACTGTTCCATTTTCTGTCTTACCTAACCTCTGACTCCCACACGCTTGTGATAATTTCCACCTTTGACAAGACCTCCTGATACAAGGTCATGTTTCACTTGACCTTGGATATTGGTATCATAATATGCACATATATATTTATGTCATGCAAATAAATGCAGTCATTCTGTATCTGTCTCTCTCCATCTGGCTAATTTCGCTCAACATAATCTTCTCCATGTCCATCCATTTATAGGCAAATTTTACAACTTCATTTTTTCCTAACAGCTGCGTAGTATTCTGTCTACTTTGTGTAGATGTACCAAAGCTTCTTTATCCAGTCATCGATTCTAGGGCATTCTGGTTGTTTCCAGATTCTGGCTACTGTGAATAATGCCGCTATGAACATAAAAGTAGGGATGGTGTTTCCCTGCATATTTTTTTGGCTTCCCAGAGTAGATTCCCAAGAGTGGTATGGCTGGGTCAAATGGGAGTTCAATTTCTAGTCTTTGGAGGAAAGTCCATATTGTTTTTCCAGAAAGGCTGTACCAGCCGGCATTCCCACCAACAATGGATGAGAGTCCCCTTTTCCCCACATCCACGCCAGCACTTGTTGTTCTTGCTCTTTTGAATATGTGCCAGTCTCTGTGGTGTAAAGTGGTATCTCATTGTTGTTTTGATTTGCATCTCTCTGATGATTAGTGATGATGAGCATTTTTTCATATGTTTTTTGGCCATTCGAATTTCTTCCCTTGCTGAAGTTTCTGTTCATTTCTTCTCCCCATTTTTTTGATGGGGTTGTTTGTTTTCTTCTTGTAAAGTTCTACCAGTGCCTGATATATCCTGGATATTAACCCCTTATCAGAT